>JAXBDA010003046.1:0-37590 GCA_036023075.1 Gaultheria prostrata | reverse complement strand
CGGCTGAGGATGATTTTGATTTTCATGGATGAAGGGGTGACTGTGGGTGATTTTCATAGATGATGGGTTGAGTGTGGGTGATTTTTAAAGGGTATTATCCGTTAACGGAGTAAGAGTTTTTTTGCATTTCGGAAAAATGACGGGGTCTGTCTGAACGCTTTTAAAAGTTAGGGGGTCTCCGTGGAAAATAAACATAGATGAGGGGTCCTCCATGGAATTCAACCAAGTATTTTTATTTTTTTTTTATTTTTTTTATACTGAATCAAGTATTTACTAGAAAGATCATACCTAAACAAAAATTGAGTTCACATCTTAAACACCATGGGTATATTAAAAAAAAGTATTTGAGCGTATCTTACTCCATGAGAATAAATAATATGATAGGAGGCAAACTTACTGAAACCACATCACCGTAATTTTATTAAAAATATCCCCTTTCTTTTGAATTCTCCTATCGCGTCAGTCCGATCTTCAATTTTCTAGGATACCAATTTGCAACGCACTGGTAGCAGTAGTCACTTGGCCGGCAAAAGAAGAAGAACACTTGCCGTTTCAGCACAAAAGCATCCTAGTATTGTTCGTTATCCGGCCATTCTTCCAACCTATATAGAAGATTAAAGTTTTTCACTAGCAGTGTCCCTTACTAACCGGTGGGATTTGTAGCAATAGCTTTTCCTTAACCGACACAATTAATGTCAAACGGTGCCACTGGAAATTCCCTACTCTGACTCCTCCCAAGCATGCCTTTGGAAATTCTCACACTGCGATAGTCCAAAAATCTCATTAACCGATTCAAACATGCAGTACCAATTACTCCCGTTAATGGAATTTTTGAACGCCGCCTCGATCGAAAAAATTGCCGCAGTCAACCAATTAAAAAAATTCATCCTCTTCCAAATACCAAATTATCACTCTCGAAATATCGTCTTAAGATTGTTGGTGTAAAAATCATATACACAATGAAAGTGGATAATAATAGAGTGAATCAATGGTTGCTTCAAGGAGCGTTACAAAGTCGCTTTCCTTAAGACGATATTCGCCCCCATCAATTTGAGTATACTAGCGAATTCAACTCCAAGATACAATGAAGTCCAATCCCGATTGACTATTTGTTCAACTACGTCATGCAGAGACGAAGAAGAATCTGAACACCTTTGGATTTTACGAGCCCGCAAAAAATATATGTGGGAGATAATTCTAGAGAGAAACAACAACTAGAATCATAATCATTTTTTTTGTCTTGGAAATTGGTGGAACTGCTAACCTTTATATAGGAGTAGACTTGTGACTATTAGTCACCAATGGTCAAATTTTGAACATTCAAACTATTGTGAGCATTCACGAATAGTTATATCTATTCATTTAAACCCAACAGTCACATCATTTAAATCCAATAGTCTTGTCTATTCATTTATCCCGAATAGACACATCATTTGGTTTAAACCATTTAAATCTAATGGTCGCGTCTATTCATTTATCCCGAATAGACACACCATTTGGTTTAAACAATTTTTAACATTCAAACTATTGTGAGCGTTCACGAATAGTTATACCTATTCATTTAAACCCAATGGTCACATCATTTAAATCTAATGGTCGCGTCTATTCAGGTTTAAACCATTTAAACCATTTAAATCTAATGACTATCCAATAGTCTTGTCTATTCCGCTTTTGCGTTGTAGTGATGACTTAGATATGTTGAATGACATACACGATTTTGAAACTAAACGTCATAGGGAGGGCTTCCCAGTTGAAAATTTTGCCTACCAAGAAATAGAGACATGCCGAGCCTTACAAAAACTTGGAGAAAATTACACTGAACAATTCCTCATGAGAAGAATAGTAGCACTTCTATCACCAAGTTGGAATCATATGAAAGAGACAATATTTAAAAATCAAGTTATAAACAATGCTATAGATTTGATGAACACTCTGATGGATGAACATAATATCCACCCTTTGTGGATAGAGTTTGAGCAAGGGCAAATGATGCCAAACTCAACTTTGAGGGAGCATCTATTCTAATATATAAAGGGGGACCACGAGTTTGGTGTAACCCAATTTTAAAGCCTATCACAAAAGTAATTTCCTCTTTTGCCCCTATAAACTTCACTTTTTACAGTTTTTTCAAAATATAACTGCCACATCTATTCTAACTGCTCCACACCCACTCAAAAAATCAGTTTTTCATCTCTGCCATTGACTGATGCACGAGAGAGAGAGAGAGAGCCCAAAAAATTCCTGTAACTTCGGATGCATGATGCCATAGATTGCTTCAACAATTTGGCATTTTGTTATGCTTAAAAAAGGTACATCCTTACACTTTTTACACGGTAATTCACATGCCCAATTTTCTTGCTTTGTTGGAGAAAAAACATAGAAATGACATGTGCAGGGCATTGTCATTTCCCCATTTATCAATAAAGGACTCATTAAACAACACCAAGTTTCATTTCACGTTGCATAGGAGTAGTTGTTTTCCATTAGTAATTGTTTCCACATCGACATGCCTCTTACTCAAATTTTAACATTACTGTTACATTTAGTTGCTGTGCCATCTCTCAATTTTTAAAACTTTACTTGGTGAAACGTCATCCAAATTCAAATTGCGCTATTTAAGAATAGTTTCGTTTTGGTAGACTACTTTTTCCTCGGTGAACTGTTATTATTCTACCACAACACTGACATCTTTTGTTTTTTTTTTAAAAGGGAAAATTAATTCGATCACACTAGGTGCATAGGATTCAATGCATTTTTCCTAGAGGTGGCAAATGGGCGGGTTTGGGTGGGTTGATGCCATAGAAAGTCGCCACAAAATTCGGGAAGTCAAATGGGCCGTGAAATCAAGTGAAGGAGAAGGTGCCGCGTGGTCTTCCAATGAAGGAGTAGTTGAGAAGAAGACGTCTCTGCTATCAGACAACTAGGGTTTCAACGGAAGAGACAATTGATCGCATTCTTTGGGGGCTACAAAAGGGAAAATTTCAAAATGACCCTGAACTTTCTGATAATTCTTGAAAAAATATCCGGACTTCGTTCATTAACAAAACAACACCCGAATTTTATATTCCGTCAACAAAAAAACCTCTGTCATCCAATTTCGTCACGTTTTTAACAGAGGAGACCTAACAGATGGACTTAACAGTAGTTTTGGACGTTAGGGTTCCATTAAGTGCCAAACCGACGTCGTTTAGGATGGAGAGGGGGCAAACGACAAGCCAGTGACACACAAAATCCCCAGACACGCACACAAATCCCCGCCATGCCCAATCTACACCTTTACCTCCCTCCTCTCCTCTCTCTCTCTCTCTCTCTCTCTCTCTCTCTCTCTCTCTCTCTCTCTCTAAAATGGACTTCCCTCACTCTCTCACCTTTCCACTTGACCACCACCACACTTTCACACCTTCACACATCCCAATACTCTGCCATAACTCCATTGCTGAAAAAACTCACTTCACAGATGATGCAAATTCCGATGCCGGATTGACCTCTACCAAGTACAAACTCTTCTCTCGTGAACCTCTCGATTTTCCAGATCCTCGTGCATCACGATCCCCCTCCTGGTCTCAGTTCGTCGTCCAAATTGAGCTGATAGAATACATAGTTTTAGTAAACAATAGTACTCTTATATTCTAGCTTAAACCCAGATGCCAAAATGATGGTAAATCAAACACTTCTATTCTGTAGTGGCTTTGAATCAAGCATAATCCGACAAACAGATGGTGAAAAAATATTAATCTCCGTTACCCACATCGGGAAAAAAAGGAACTAAAATGGACGAGGGAGTAATTTAATCGGATGCTGAAGAGTGTTTTTTTTTTTTTTTAGTCAAAGGATGCTGAAGAGTTTGTTGTTGTGGTGGATCTCTAACTCTATTTTTATGAGGATGGGAAGAGATAGAATGATGGGGAAAGAAGAAGATGAGAGAGAAGGGGTTTTGGCTAGAGAGGGAAAATGAGGAAAGAGAAAAACATTTGCTTCCGGGGTCCCACATGAATGATCCAAACCGTTGATTGTTTTTGAAATATTTTTTTTGAGTTGAACCTGAAAAAATCAAGTCAATCGGATACATGTAAGTGCATGATCCAATCGTTCAAGATTTCATTCAAATTATAGGATTCTAAATTTTGAATGAAAAATTGGACGATTCGATCAAGCAATTACATATATTCGATTGAGTTGAGATTTTCCAAGTAAGCTCGAAAAATTATTTGGGAAATAATCAACGGTTTGGATTGTTCATCAGTACATCATAGACCACATTTTTTGGAAAACTTATCCTGGTGCATAACCAAAATGGTAGGTAGGGCTACTAAAAGATAACCACCGTTAACTCCCTCTGTCAAAAACATTAACAGATTGGGACGGTGGGGTTTTTTTTGTTGATGGAATGTAAAGTTCGGGTGTCATTTTGTTAACGGACGAAGTCCATGTGTAGAATTGTCAGAAAATTTAGCGGTCATTTTGAAATTTTCCTGCTACAAAATGAAACCTAAAGTCACCAACCCCTTATAACATAAGGGGCATTATAGTTAATTCACAGGTTTTTTAAATGGCGTTAGGTATTTTACATAGCGTAAAAGATGCAGGCATGTGGTTGAAAGGTTTTAAAGATAAAAAATGATATATGTAAAACATTCAGCTCCAACATGGCTCTAACACACTCATATGGTGTGTGGAGCCCATACACACTTCACACTCAATGTGTGTGGGCTCCACAACCCATATGAGTGTGTTGGAGACATATATTGGAAACTTTTGTTGTACATGTATCATTGTTGTTTAAAGATGAGGGGGTGTATGTGTAGATAAGGGGTCTAAGTGATTTTAACCCATATATAAAATTATTTATCCTAGTTTATTTTTTTTAGGTAATTTAACCTAGAGGAGAATATTATTTTAGGAAAGTGTTTTTTTTTTTTCGAAAGAGAGAATTTCATTGCATGATAAGGCTATTACAACCTATCATATAAACGACAACAACAGAAGAAAAGACATAACACAGACGAGAAGACATAAGGCAAAATCAAAACAAATTATACATCCAGCGAGAGATTGTTTCGACATGTTCTGTCACACCCTGATTTTCATAAACATTGTTATAATATATTCCACGTGGAAGTCAACAACTTCCACGGTCAAAGTCAAATACATCTCAAGTCAAGTACGAGGGTCAACCATCTACCCTTCCCAATTTACACGTGGAATTTTATATTCCGTCAACAAAAAAATCTCTGTCATCCAATTCCGTCACGTTTTTAACAGAGGAGACCTAACAGATGGACTTAACAGTAGTTTTGGACGTTGGGGTTCCGTTAAGTGCCAAACCGACGTCGTTTAGGACTTCCCTCACTCTCTCACCTTTCCACTTGACCACCACCACACTTTCACACCTTCACACATCCCAATACTCTGCCATAGCTCCATTGCTGAAAAAACTCACTTCACAGATGATGCAAATTCCGACGCCGAATCGACCTTTACCAAGTACAAACTCTTCTCTCGTGAACCTCTCGATTTCCAGATCCTTGTGCATCACGATCCCCCTCCTGGTCTCAGTTCCAAAATTATGTAAACAGTTTTCTTGTACTGAAATAAAAAGGAAAACCATGATTGAACTAATAGTTACCTGTTTTTTCGTTGGTGTTTCATCCATTGTAGTATTCTCATCTTCACAATTTTCCCAATTATCCCATAGAGGAAGTACTATTTTTCTATATCGCATTCTTGTATGACAACATATTTCTATCAGTATATAGGTGGACAACATATTAGCATTGTTTAATGATATAAAAAAAAACAATGTCGATAAATTACACATATTTTTGCCCAATTGCACAAATTTTTACATTCGATAAATTACACGTTCATACACGTTTCCTAAAAGAGTCTTTATTTCTTAAGAATTGGGAGTTGGAATCGCACTTCACATTGCCCAAATTGGCAATGTCGGCCTGTAAAAAGGAAAAATAAATCACAAAAAAATAAAAGAAACCAAAATGGCAATGGCCCGGATCATGGCAGTGGCCCCCACCATTCAAAATCCCAATTCACCTCCCTCATCAATCCATTCACGTTTCCATTTTTTAGTGAGAATTAGGAGGAGACACAGAGAGATTAGAGCATGTCATTTTGGAGGTTCAGCTTGGAAAAAAAGAAAGAAAAACAAAAAAAAATGGGTTGGGTCGGATTGGATGGCACAATTCAACCCATCCATTTTAACTCGTCTACTTTAGACCCATATTGATGTGAAGAAACTGTGTTTTCTCACTTATACTCATCCCATCTTCTTTGACAAAAAAAGATGGGCCAAATTTGTGTATAAAGTGCATGAAATCCAGTTGAGGAATGAAGCAGCCTTTACAAGAAGAATCCATCTTAGTCGGGGCCCTACCTCCATGGCGGGTTGGCTTAGCAGGATACCCTTAAATCCTGCATTTCCTGATGATTCTGACCACCAATCACCACTCCGGCAGGTACTTTACGAGAGGAAAATCCCGGTCGCCAATCCTGTTGGACCTGGGATTTATAGCTTCAAAAAACGGTTTAACAACCCGTCCAGTGTGTCCTCCTACTTAAGGATAGTACTTGAGCACGGGAGGGATTTGAACAAGCATAGGTGGTTTGGAAAAAACCTAAAGCTTTTGCGTCAACGATTTGACGATGCACTCCCGAAGATCCATCTTTCCCTCATGAGAGAGCTGAAGAATGATGTTAATTGCCGAAGCGAATTCGGGGGAGACTTGGTGAAAATGCTGAGGCATTCCACGTTTGGTTGCAAGGGTTTCAAGTCTTGAAGGAAAGATTTGGTGGTGTAAGCCTTTCTTCTCCTTCTTTCAATTCCATTGTATTCCATTGTTTGGTTCATTTATTTTATCTTCTTTGAAGCTCAAACAAAAAAATGTCATTGAATTCAGTAAACCTTTGACCATGGTTATTTGGAGGTTCATAATTAGATTTTTGTCGAAGTACACCTGTATCACCCTCCAATTGGATAAATGTTCTAACCCTAATCCCTCCATTTCGAATCTAGTCATCCAAAACATTTACATTTTGTCTTTTTGGATACGGAACTTTTGAAAGTAGGTAACAAGGATCAAGGGCATACCCTTGGGAATCCATCAAAACAAACTATGCCTAAACAGCCGGGCAACTACTAGAGAAAAAAAACCCTTAGGGAACACCGTATAGAGAGCTATACAAACAATGAAACCCATAATTCAGGGCGCAAAAATGATCTCAAGACATTCCCATGCAGCAGCTATCCTCTGGTTCACAGCATTCTTAGGAATCTTCCCCATGAAGCCATACAACACCTGACATCTTGTATAATGTTGAGGACCAAAGTTTCCTTTGACTGAGAAACATTCTGGAAAATTTTAAAATTCCTAGCCCTCCAGATATGGTAAATGAGGCAACCATAACAGTGTAAAAAATTCTACACCTGAAAGCTTTCCCCTTCACATGAGCCACAGCCCAGGTAATTTCTTGATCCAAACCCCTTGGCCCTCTATTAATACCGCATTTTAGTAAGCAAGTGCCTCCATATTCAGCAAGAGAATGAACACTCAAAAAACAAGTGTGAGTGTGATTCACCCGAGTTACAGAAAATGCAGAGGGTAGAAGAGACTAACCCCCAAGTAAGTAATCTGTCTTTAGTTGCTCTTTCTTTCTCTCTCTCATTGTTACCGGAGTATGTTATATGTACAAGAGCGAAAGGGGCCAGTAGGGGTGCAACCTTTGTAAAGGAAGACTCTAATCAAAGGTGAACAACACTAATTCACTGTTGTTGATGAAATTGACAAGAAGGAAAGAGTATGCAATCCTTTACACCAAAAAATAAAAACTATGAAAAGGTCAGACTTCAGCTTAGGAATTGCCAAATCAGACTTGCGCTTATTCCTTTTTCTCGGAGGAAGCTGTAGGAGACAAAGGGGGGCTATAAACGAAGCCTTCCTAAATCACTTCAGCTCTTCTGCCTACTCCCAGACAAAACTAGCTAAAAAAGTCGGATTCGTGTTCAGCAGTGGTAACTGTGATATGTTGTAAAAAGTTCAATTCTATAGCTGTTAGTCTCATATTATTATGCATAAGAATTACATTGGTCATGTATCATATTCAGTCAAACTTCCGGTTGCCCCTTGTGGTTTAGCTCATGAGCGAATTGCTTGCGGGAATATCGAATGCGTATGGTTTAGCTCATGAGCGTTTATTACTTTGCGTTAGGACCTCTTTCGAGTTATAAATACTTTAGTAGTTTTTAATTTAGCTGAGAAGAAAAACATGACGTAATATTTTGGATATATATCTTTTATGCAAGGGAAATCCAGTGTCTAGCTCTAGTTCATCGAGTAAGCTGCAAAAATTGGTATGTTGTCTAGCAGCGCACTTTCTGTTAATTGATTAACTAGTTAGTTTTTGTTGAGCGAGAGCAATGGCTGTAGAAGAGAGGAAAAGGAAAAGCGGTTGTCAACAGAGTTCCTTTATGTTCTTTGGGTGCACCGCAGTAAAATTACAGGGACGATCTGCCACATTTAATGCAAGATAGTGTAAAGTTGTTCCTATTTCCAGAGGCAGATAAGGAAATTTAGTTGATTTTCAATACTATTTGAATTATTATGGTATTCCTAATACATAGAACTCTTTTTTCTTTAAATTTTCTTTAATGTAAAATATTCTTTTCAAATAAGATTCTCATTTTTCACTGTTTCGTAAAAGCTACTTGTAAAATGCGGGTTTAGGCACTTGTAACTTTCACAATAAGCCATAGGTGATATATTGATGTCCTGATATTACTTGATGCCATCCTTCATGTTTTTAGATGCTCGACACCTTTGACGTTATTGGACATTTTGGACTCTTGCGAAATGGTTCCGTCTTGTGCTGCATATGTGTGAAAGTCTTCAATAAGGCAGTGAGACTATGCAATAAAAGCTTAGTGTTCTTGTAGCTTACACAGAGCCAAGAAGTGTACTTATTTTACAATTTTCTTTAGCAGTATTAGACCGTTGTTCATTTAATATGCATAAATATGATGTTCTCAGATAGTTTTATTTATTTATTCATGCGGCGAATCACTTATTGTTTCGTTTGGAATCTATGTTTCCTCTGGTTTGTGTAGCTGGATTTTATTCTAGATTCATGCGTAGACTTTAGGTGAATCTCCCATGATGCATCTCATAGGGAGTTCGCCATCAGTACCCAGTGCCCATCACAACTACGTTTTCGATTATAACTCTTTCAATACAATTTTTATCTTAGAAAGTTCCTGAATTTTGAGTACTGGTATTTCGGCTACTAGGACCTGTGTATGAGGAATTTTAACTTCTGCTTTCTTTTAATATCTCCATAAACATCAAACAGGCTAGCAAAAGGTTTTCTGCCTTTTCACTGCATTTCCATCTATGTGCTACTGTTATACTGTAGTATATGTCATGATGATAGTTCCGAAATCGTACAATCTCGTGCTTTCCGATTTTTCGATGAGTCTAGATGTTCTGTGGGTACTACTTATCTTCTGATGGAGAAAATAGCTTCAGGAGCTATTCAAATGTATCCTCCAAGTCCAGACTTGGGCGAAAGCGTGAAACATTGTTTGTTAGTTATTACCTGTTTCTGGGACTTTAGTATATGAGATTAAACAAGCGCCATCTATTTGGTATAATTGGCAGCCACTGAGCACAAAAGTTGCCTTTTTCTTTTGTAAATGGAAGCCTAGGCGTAGAGCCTTAGAAGAATGAGCACAATCTTTTGTCAGTCGAGAAACTGTTTATCCCAACAGGAACTGGTTTAGGTTAAAAAAAACTTTCTGCATTTGTTATCATAACATGCTGTATTTGCTGAAGGATATCGCAAGATCCATGTGGCATTCCCGTGGAATTCTAGGTCTTCCAGAGTGGTACCTCACTGATGGCTTGGGCTCCTCCAGAAGGGGGCCCTCTTCGCCCTCCACCTAATTAGTCTTCGCGCTTACAAAGCAGCTGGTTAAAGGATTTTTTTATTTTGTGTTAAAAGTATTCTAAAACGCTCTACAGCCTACAGGCTTCTGTAGATTGCGGTCCTAGATCTTGATGCATCACGATTTGGGAGGTTTTATTCTGAATTCTTTTGTTTGCTTGTATCATATGTTTGAGTTCAGAGTTTGAGTGTCAAATATCCTCTTTAGGTTGGTGCACGTTTTGAAATCAAGATTTAGGGACACCAACAATCTCTTTTGAACGTGTGATCACTGGATACGTTCAGCCTTCTTTCGAGCACGATTGTGTGTAGAATTGCATGTGCTAAGATCTGGTTTAGTCACCAGATAGTTCAGAACGAATTGATCAGAGATTCCGAACCGTGTTGGACCCAAATTACTTGAGGGTGGTATGGGATCCTTTCCAATAAACAAATCAACTGCTTAGCATATCAGAGAAGTGGAGAGGTAAGTGCTGTCTTAGTCTGCAAAGGAAAGCTGAACCGTGAATTGCAGTTCTATATGTCATTATACAGACATGAAAAGAGATGAATATGCAGTGCACCAGAAATATCTGCATTTCTAAACATCTGATCAGAGAGTCTCAAGTCATTTTTTTCCAAAGCTCAATTCAACCAGCCTTTGTCTGCATTATTTGGACTCGGCTCGCTAGCCGTTCACCTCATTTTGTCACAGAACCTATAGGGGATATGTTCTTATTCAGGGTATTAGATTAAATTGCTTTCAAGGTTTTAGCTAGCAGCTCAGGAGACAATTCAGCAGTCGTCGAATTGGAGTGGTGTTAGAAGTATCGAATGATATGCATTTCGTATAACTTTTTTAATCATCATCCATGAAAAGAACTTTACAGCAAAACCATCTTTAGTTACTTTGAATCATGTTCTTATAAATAAATTTTGTCTGAATTATGGTTTAGATTTCATCCATTTCTTCGGATTGAATTAAATACAACTATGTGCCTCAAAATTGCTGGTGTGGGGAGCCATTCCACACTTGGTAACTTGTAATTACATTGGGGAAGTGTAATATCTGCAACTGAAATGTGAGTGCTTAATTTTCACTTATCAGCAATGGGAATAATCATTACTCTATCCATATTTTTGTTCCCTTGATTTTTCAGTGGTTGCTTCTGTTTTATGCTATGTCGTTCCTTAATTCGTTAGGGAATTGTTATTAATGAGTAGTCGTATGATCTTCAGTTTTAGATGAAGAACAACTCCAGCTAATTTATGGCCTATGTTCTACTTAATTTGATTGCACGTTTCTTTCTCATCATTGGACATGGAGATGATGATTTTCAATCTGTTCTTTTCCTGTCTGTGTGGTGATATCAACAATCACATTCACAGAACATCATTAAGCTTTATGGCTGACTGTGCTTTTGATTTTTCAGGCTTGTTTTCAACTTAGGCATGAAGGATATTTTGGGAAGGCATGATGCACCTGTGCGCTATATTGAATGTTATGTACGCAACAGGTTGTTAAAGAAAGTTTCATGTTTCCTGTTGATTAGTTTTATCTTAGTGTTGCAGAAGATCTTTTGAGGAGGAGAAGCTTTTGCTAACTTATATACTCCTAAGAACTTCTTTAGAACTATTTTGCATGTGTGCGATGGAAGTGCGTTCAACCGTTTATTCATTGGCTTTTGGTGCATGGGGAACATGCAGTGAACCTTTTATTCATATGGAAGGAGGTTGGTTGGTGTACCAAAAAACAGAGTTACCGTGCTAGATCCAACAATAGTTGATCCTTCTACGGGCACAATCAAATTACCATCATTTTGTATGGACAAAGAACTACTACATGATATTATGATTTAGTTACTTTAGCACTGTGATTGTGGTGGTGTTGGATTGGAGGAGTTTGTTCAACTAGATGTTTAGAAAATTGAGATGCATCCAAGGATACACGTGTATTGTTGGTTGGCTTTCTGGACTTGATACTGAATTCTTCCCATCAAAGAAAGATTCTTTTGTCAATCCTGGGGTTGGTTTGGATTGGATACTGAATTCTTTTTTGTCAAGATGCATACAACTGGTTAGGGGGCGTTTCGTAATATTTTTGTTTTCTAGTTTTTTCAAAACTAAAAACAAAAATGTGTTTGGTAAGTTATTTATGTTGTGTGTTTAATAAAAACGTTTTCAAAATTTCTGAAAATTTTCAAAACACAAAAAAGGTGATGTGCTTTGTTTTTAAAACAGGGTCGTTTAAGAACAAAAAACAGAAAACAGAAATTTTATTACCAAACATGTTTTTTTAATTTTGTTTCTATAAACAATAAACATGATTCTAATTTAATTTTTTAGAAACAAAAAATAAAAAACAAAAACGTTACCAAACGGCCCCTAATTAGTAGATCGTTTCGAAATTTGAAACTTGGTAGTAAAGTGTAGACTGTGTGGTACGAGTACTACTACATTTAAGATATCTTGCCAATAGACGTCCTAAATCCGAACTTCTCCTGGGAACACACATGATTTCCAAAAGTTGTGATGCCTTTTTTTAAAAAAATGCTTTGTGTTGTGTTTGGATCCCGTATTTTGCTAGAGAGAAGGAAAGGAAAAGGAAGAAAGATTCTAAATCCATGCTTGTGCAAGTCGTGTTTTGATGTAATCCCCCAAGGGACGGAAAAAAGATGAGTAGAAATGAAGAATTGGTCATTATACTTTTACTTCCTCTTTTCCTTTTTATTTCTTTTTACCCTCTTTTTTTTTTTTTTTTTCAACCAAACACGATAAAGATTTCTAAATCATTTTCCTTTCCTTTTCCTTCAGAAAATTTGAGATCCAAATACACCGTTAAGAGTTTTTTTTTGTTTAGTTTAACCCAATGTTTTAAAACCCGAATTCACCCGGCCGGTCCTACTGGTTGACCAGTTAGGTCTACAGTCCGGATAGCCTTTGAAAGCCGCCGCTCGAAGCGTAAACCCAGAGAGTGCGACCCCCACAATCCGTCCGATTCGTCTGAAGTATAAAATAAAATTCTCGGGTGCCATTAGAGATTCACTTCTCTTGTTCTGCCTTTCTAGGTTCTTCCACGACAGATATCAAAACTCAAAGGTCACAATATAATAACCTCCGGTCAAGGCATAACTCCGGTGTCCGGCGAAGAACTCAGGTACTGTATTAAAGTCAGTGGACTTAAGCCAAGGATTTTTTTGGGGGGAAGTTTGTTCATGATACTTGATACTAAGTAATTATTTATTATACTTCGTGCTTACTCCTACTAATTATTACAGGTGGACCTGGTGCTTGGAGTAATTTATAGCAGTATTTTATTTGTGAGAATAAGATTTTTTATAATGAATACACATTTTTTTATATAAAAAGCATATATTTATGACATTAGTTTCAACTCCTATTATTAGACGGTTAAACCATTGATCCATCCACCCGTTTCCTTTTTCGGTTCTCCAGTTTCTAGATTTCAAAACATTGGTTTAACCTATCAGAGTTAAACTAAAAGGTGAGGTCCAAGCTATACAGGTATTGCATTAATTTAATTTGGACGTATTCAAATTTAACAATACGTATGCAAGTCGCAAATTAGACTTGGCAAATTTGCAAAAGAGAAAAACCTACCTTGTCAATCAAATACTCGAGGTGGTGGCTCACCCCGAGTTTGAAACTCGGCCCCCTCCCCCTTCCCTTCCCCTTTTCCCTGGGATAGATTATAGGAGATTTTCCTAAACTATGGCAAAAAAATATAAAATCACATAATAATAATCAAACACTCAAATATCACCAACTATCAATTACGTAAATGCTACTATCACAGAGCCCTACAAATTGGGGAAATCAAAGCTTTACCAACAGAGGGAATGGAGAAGTGAGAGAAAGAAAGATGGACAATCAAATTAACAACACCTTGACGAGATTCTCGTCGGCAGAAGAATAGTTGATCTTCACCTGTTTCACAAATTATCAGGCACATTGTAACCTCATTCTATTGAACACTTTCAATAGTCTATCCAAAAAGAAAAGAAAGGGAAGATGCAGACTCAACCCAACAACATTAAGAATTATCGAAACATCTCTCTCTCTCTCTCTCTCTCTCTCTCTCTCTCTCTCTCTCTCTCTCTCTCTTCTTGAAGGAACCCCTCGTCTCCAAAAACCTGAAACCGTACTAAGTATTTTGTAATGGATTGCACTTCACGTTTTCCAACATGCACTCTGATGGAAACTCGTTTTATTAAATAGTGCAATACAAATCAAAAGGGCCCAATGAAACTAATACCTAGCTGTGCACAGTTTGTGTATGATTTTAATTTCCAATGAAAGTCGAAAGTAGCAGTCCTTATGGACTTTACCTCAGCTGCTTTGACAAGAGTAAGGGCCATCCCACAAGCACCATGGCACCAATGCACAAGACGGTCTGATTCACTTCCTTGACTTGAGGGATAGTTCCCACTAGGGAAACGGTTTCTTATCATGTAGCATAGTGTACCCTTGACATCCTCTGCCTCATCTGGCTTCAGCTCCATGTCCATTAAAATGTGCATAATCCCAGCTAATCCATGGGCAGCGCCTCAATACTTCTTCCCATGCCACTCATACAGCAACGGGTATCTTCCTTTGTTTGCCAATCTTCTACCAGAGGTTTTAATTTCATCAACAATACAAATAGGGCTCTGCCAAAAGAAATGGAGGGAAAAAAGTGATTTTGCCATCTAATTCAACAAAAAGGCAGTCACAAGGACATCATAGTTTTCACAAGTTCTAGCCGTTCAAAAAAAAAAAATTGACAAGTTCTAACTGTGCAGTTTGGAGAGATTGTATCTCTTCCATAATTCTTATTCAAGAATGAACATGCCCACAAGAACCCTGCCCTCCCATACAGTAACTCATCTGGAAGATTTTTAGGAAGGTTAATCTGAACCCAAAAGCCAAAAAAGTTTTAAGGGGCGAAAAAAAGGACCAAGCAATCTTAATATGTAGAAACAAGTAGGAAATCTTAACATTGAGAAACATATCAGTGATTGCCCACAGATGTGGCCAATCGACAACATCAAAAATATTTCTTCACTATATTTTCTTCAGTATGGATGTGAAATACAAAGAAAAAAATGTAAATCCTCTGTTTCTCTTGTAGATTTAAAAGGTGACAAGTTGAAGAAAGCAAATAGAACAGTCCAACACAATTTCAGTAAACCCCAGCAGTAAACACCGTAGTAAACCACAATTAACCTAGAAACTAAACTAGAATCTTTTCGTCGTCTCAACTTGGGCAATCCAAAATAAGATATGCTCATCTGGAAAGTCAAGATTTTCACTCAAGCAACTCAAACTCAATAGTCCTCAAACTAAACACAAACACAGCAAGTAGACCACACAAATCGCCTTCATCTCTCAAATTTTCTCTCTTCCCATGAACAAATCCTAAGAGTATAAAGCTGCTCACAAAGAAAAGAGGTAGGTCAGAAAGACAGATCCATTGCATGCAGCATTGTGATTTTCTTTACCTTCGCAGAGTACAGAACTATGTCTTCTTTGCTCAATTTGAGTGAATGACTATTTCCGTGTGATGCAAGATTCAGTGCAGCACGTGGTTCTGCCTGACACAATCAGAAACAAAGTCAAGCCATAGCATTCCAATAATGCAACTGCGCTCAACATTGCAAAACCTTCAATTGACGTACTTGAGATCCAGTTGTGACGATTAGCAAATCCTTTGGAGCATAAGCATCAATGTCTTCAGCTTTTACCTACATAATCAGCATATACAGAGTTGTAACAGTGGACGAAAAAGGAAACCATTAAGAAATTACAACAAAATTTATGTTAACATCTGGAGTGAAAAACATTTAGTGTTACAAACTTGCACTATGATTCTGCGGCTGCCAATTACTCATACATTTTGTTTTATTGATAAGTAAATTTGTCTCTTAGGATTTTTACATGCCAGACAAGGACAAACAAAATGCGTGCAGCTATGTTAAACAGACAATGGAACATGGAAGTTACATCAGACATCAATCCCGCAATAAGCTGATTCAAGAGAGGAAACACAAAATCAAGTTCAATAAAATTCACTCATCCCATATTTCACGGAAGCGAGGCATTTTCTGTACTGAAAATAACAACTCTCAAAATATCATTAAAAGCCTCATTATGTTAGTCGTATGAGATTTCCATGCTTTTGATGGAATTAAAAAATAAAAATACTCTAGAGAAGGGGTGTGATCAAATAACTGAATAAGTCACGCAACACATTAAGCAAAAAATCTTCAAATGAGCCAAATTGAAAACCCCTGTGATGTGTGAAATGAACTAAGCAGCACACAAAGAAAACATAGAAAATTACTTTTTCAATGCTTAAAGAGTTGAAGCTTCAATTCTACGCCAAATATCTATAGAGGGAAGAGAGACAATACCGAGCATTACTTCTTTGGCAACCAAAAGGTTCTTGAGAAGAGCCCATCAACGAATTGACGCCTTTTTACATCCAACCCTTTGACCATGGGTAGGGTAATGAGGCCAATCTTTTGCTATTCCCCTGGTTCTTCAGGGGATCCCAAAATTAAATCAATGTTTTCTTTTTACATCCAACTCTATGAGGATATTGAAGCGAGAAATTAGGAGAAATCAAGCTGCAAAAGAAAGACACTACTGAATCCATTAAAATATCCGAAGAGGAGTGTTTGATCATGCCAGTTCCATAAGTAGAATCTCAATCACAAAGACATCAATTTCAATACTCGCATAAAACTTTTGAAAAATAAAACCATCCAGTAAAAGAAGAGGTCAATGAAAACCAGCCATTGAAATAAGAGAACATAAATAACTTACAAGTGAACGGTACGCCATAAACATCATCAACCTTCGCCAAATCTCTGAAACCGCGATCTTCCCAACTACAATTTAAGAGGTTTGTTTGGACGCTGGGTTTGCTGGTGCTGCTTTTTTTATGGGAATGTTTTCGGGTGCGGTCTTGGCTTCTTTTGTGTGGGATGATAATTCGTTTTTGCTCTCTGTGTGCTTAAATTTCTTGTTTGGAGTGTTGGGCGGCATGATGAGAAGGGTTTCTGATTAAATCTCTCGACAAATACAAATTTCTAAATAGAGAGGATCACCTCTAGGCCATGCCAATTTCTACACCTTTAAATATACTCCCTCCGTCCCAAAATGATAGTCCATTTTGGGATTCCGTGTCAGTTTCAACGGCTTATATCTTTTAATGTGAACCTCAAAAAATATGCATTATGGATCTTGTTTGATAGATCTCATTGAGAACTTTTATACGGTGCAAAAAAAAATTCAAAAATTATTTCGATAAATACATTATTTTTTAGTTTAAAAATTGCACGTAGTTTCGTAGTGGACTATCAATTTGGGACGGAGGGAGTACATCAAATTCTGCATTCTAAAGTAAATATGAAAGAATCATTTTTTGCTGATTCAATACAATTCTTCAGTGATTCCTTGCGGCTGGCACTGCAATTTGTATTATTCTCTATCCTGCTTGCCCATAACTAGAGATGTTTCTTTATAAGTGGACCTTACTCGATCAAAAGGGATTCCACAAACTGCAGCTAAAGCTATTTAGACACCTAAATCCATTTTTTTTTTTACAATTGGCACTTATGGTAGTGCAACCACATTTACAGACTCATTTCTCAAATGTCGTACAAAGAAAAATCCTATTTTAAACCATTCACCAACCGTAATAGGCTAAAAGCATATGAATGGTGATTGGTGAGTCAAAGACATTCCAAGATTGTTTCAAATTTTACTTGTAGTAAGTTTCTCCGAAGCTCCTTCACCTTTTCCTGAAGAGATGCATTTTCATTGCCCTCCAGTAAATGCCTTTCTTCCTGTGGTGAAGGAAGCAACAAAGCTGCAACCTGAATAATGTTGAATAGACATAAAATAAACCAACAATTTAACAAAGCAATAGCATACAAAATAAACCCAAAGAGAATAGAGATCAAAGAGGTAAAAACATATTTAAAAAAAAGAACAAGAAAAGAAAAAGACAGAATGCCACACAGAATGACATGAGGGGCATCGGAGGCATCATCACCACGAGAAATGGCCAAAGATTTTCGTAATACAGGACCGTTCCACAACATACAAATGAATCAAATCAATACTGAAACTGAAAAGCGAAAACTGGACAACGCACTAGAAATTTGGAAAATTAGCCGCAGTCCAGATTCAACTCAGTTGGGCAGAGATCAGGTCTCAGAATAAAAAATGGATTATCATGGGAAAAAGTGAGAACCTATCACTAGTACCCGACGTCATCTTCTTGTTTAGTCTCCAAGTAATTTTCCCCCAAATTACTTGATTAATGCATAAGCTTTGTGGAAATACCATTAGAGTTCTATGATAAATGCATCAGGAAAAACATGCAGGTACAAGAATCATTATTTTCAATGTTGAGAACACACCATTTTATTGCACATAATGAGCAACGGTCTCATTTTCGTGACAGTTCAACATATCTTGAGAAACTAACAAAGTGATATTTAACCAAATAAGAAAGGAAATTAATACCAAAGTAGACAATGTTTATGGCAGATTCCAAGAGCCCTTTTTTATATTCCTTTGGGCACATATCAGAGGGCTGTTCGTGGCATTTTATGGGCATTTTATTGCAGTATGTGGATAGTATACTAGCAACTCAGGCCCCCATCACGACCTACAAAGATCGAGCAAACCATGACAGTAAGAAAAGGCTATTGAAGGGTCTTTTAGGGCGCAATTATGGGACAGGACTTTAATAATACACATGCTCATCATAGTAGATCTGAATAATCGAGAACCCTTTCAAATAGCATAAAGCAATAACAACTGTCATGAACCACGAACACAAACGAACAGAGCATCATCAAACTGTTATTGACTTCAACCCTTGGAAAGAGATTAGTCATCCAAGTTTATGAAGATGGAACATTGAAGAAGGCAGAAGAAAACTTTTGAGTTTGTCCTCTGCTTTTTGTCAGTAGTAGAATGTATTCCATCTCAAAAGCTACAAAGGTGATAGGGGTCAAAGTCGAACACATCATTTAATCTTATACCTAACAAATATGCATGAATGTTTCCCCATGAGAGAAGAGAACTACGCCACAAAAATTTAAATTCACAAGGTAGAGGTAGCGAGAATCGCATCATAAACAAAATATATTGGTGGGAGTAAACACATACACAAGCAGCCTAAGCAAGAACCTGTCATACTCTGTGCAAAATAAGAATCCTGATAAAAAGCTGCTGACAAATTAGAAGAAGAATTATGAACACTCAAGAGGCGGGCCTCTATTTACATGGTTGGATGACACCTGATTACTCAACTACCAGTAATCAACTATCCTAAACTGAAAGAGGCATAAGCCTACTGGCATGATTTCTTGGAACAAAAAAGATAATGGTCCAGAACAAATTACGGATTCCACCAAAACTACGGAATGTTTATGAGGTGGAATAGTGTCAAGAGATGGTAGAGAACAAAATCATCCTTTCATCCAATGAAATGAACACATGCTGAGATGCAAAACGTATCAAAAGGAGGGTGATGTGTGCTAATGCCAACCTGTCCTTGTTCTCCAAAAAGGAGAGAGAGAGAGAGAGAGAGAGAGAGGGAGAGAGGGAGAGAGATTAAACCATATGCGTGGAATAATCATTATCTAACCAGACAGCTGTAAGAGTGACGCTGGCGGCCGGCGTGCTTGAACTCACAAAAGAAAAGAAGACGTGGAAACAAAAAGAAAACCCTAATCTCTATACTCTTTATTCTCAATATTCAAAAGTACTTATGAAGATAACAAGCATAGTATTTCTAGGCTAGACACAATGTTTCCGAATTTAAAATAAAAAATAGCTTCTTAAATAACATATTCGCTTCCTAAAATAACATAATTAAACAATAATAGATATTAGTGCTTCCGTCCACGCCTCATAGATGTATGGGTGATCTTGGGCGTTGTGCGATCCCCATCATTTCCTCCCGGCTGAAAAGAACTCGACTCCGTAGAGTTGCGACTGTGGTACTGCTCTAGGATATCTGGGGCTATGCGGCGTAACTCCTCGTCTGAAACCCAACTAGCATCAAAGACTGGACGATTAATTCGATGGGGTCCAAAGACTGGACGATCAATTCGATGGGGTCCAATGGCTCAGCATGCAATTTCTTAAAAGAATTTTTTGGATAATGTTCTGGATGAACATGCACCATGACATAATCACCCTCTAAATTCTTGGGTCCTACGGTGAACGTCGACAGCAAGTTTATAGTTTTCATTACTTAGAGGAATTTTACGCCTAACATCAGCACGCAGGTCGCGAATGATTCAGCACAATCAGAAGGGCGAAACTCGGGTGGCAAAGGGAGAAGATCAATAGGTTGTCGAAGGGTAAAGCCATGGACTATCTCAAATGGGCTTTTACCCGTAATCCTGTCGACGGAATTGTTTTTAGCAAATTCCACAGTAGGTAGTAGCAAGTCCCAGTTCCCTACCTTATCACACACCAAACAGTTTGAGGTTGAAAAGCTTATGAGAATTTCAAATTTGTACCAAACAGTTTCCAAAGTGTTTGAACCCACATAAGAAAAGAAGAAGTCAAAACAAAAAGAAAACCCTAATCTCAACAAATTTGGTATTCAGAAGTACCTTATGAAGATAAAAGAAAGAAGAACTGTTTCAAGCAAAAAGGCATGTCCTGCCATAAAAAGTACAGGATCTAAAATTTCAGGTGCTATCATATAGCTTTCTAATGGTTTCCTTACTAATTACTCCCGAGTAGAAACACTGTTGGTCCACTTAAAAAGTTTAAAATGAAATTATTCAACAGACAGAGGCAGCGTGAGCACACACGTCAGCAAGCAAACTTACACAAAAGGTACAAGCGCAAAAGCAAGTATACAAAATGAGCCAACAATCAATGTACCTACCGATTAAGGTGGAAACATAAATAGTGTTTACATGCATGTCTCGAGCCTTGCATCTCTCTGAGCAGATTTCCAAGCAAGTTCTCTGCTCATGTTGAGTTGGCTTAGCTTTCATCAACGTCATCAATAATTGATTTGATACGGATATATCCCTCATCCCGTACATTCCTGACATGAGCCTTGTGCTTAGAATGGTAATTAAGCAACTCTGATATCTGATCCTTGACCAATTCTTCTGAAAGAGTCTGCATGCAAGTCAATACAAAATAAACTAAGGAAAGGAGGGTTCTGGTGTACATCTCATTGTTGAAGCCAACGAATTTCTTACTTCTTTTAAAATCACAAACTCTCTTCTTTAAATGATTCACATTCCCTAGATCTCCCTACCACGCATAATAACTCTTTGCGAAGATTATCCATAGATCTTGTCAATGTCTCCACTTCTTCTTCCAGAGCAATCAATCTAAATGAAAAGTTAATGAAGTTGAAAAAAATATACATAAAGAAAGCTTCTAAAAAACTGCAGGGTGCAAAATTTGGCAAGCTTACAAATTATTTTAGTAAGACTAGCAGGGGAACTTTCATTAGACATAACAACCTGGGAACAAAACCGTTAATTCCCTAAATCTCCAAGTAGACCTAAGGCATAATCAAACTTCTCAAGGCTTACATTATTGCATGCTTTGAGCATCAAAGAAGTTCAAAGAATAATAATATCAAGCAACACAAGATCAAACACAAACTAGATTACTATACTAGCCTACTTCATACGATCCCATGACCAAGGACACTACAACATGGTTTCCTGTATAGTGGAGTGTATGCCATCCGGCCTTCCTCTAAACATCACTAAAAATTAAAACGATCAACCCCAATGGGTTTGGCCAAGTGGTTGTGAGAAAGCAATAAGTGCTCCTCCATGAGATCACACGTTCCATTCCGGGGCCACTAGGGGTTATGCTTGGTCGTTACCTCCAGGGCCCCGGAATTAGTCGAGGTGCGCGCAAACTGGACTGGAGATCCGGCTATTAAAAAAATAAATAAATAAAACCACAAAAAAAATAAAAGGATCCAAGTGTCTAATTCGGTTACGAATGTCTGAGAAATATCCTATGTAACACTAAAGATAGAAAATGGTACCAAATTTGGTTCTCAGTGCTCCTCAGTATTTGCTCATAGACGATGAAACCCCAAATTGATCATTTGCAAACCTCCTTCCTTGACCTACACTGGTTAAGAACAATAAGCATCAAACCATTGAAATACTTAAAGAAAGCAAATAATTTAAAATAGCCTGAAATTTTTGCACCACTGTCTCTCAAATAGGAAGATTCAAATGAAAACAACAAATAAGAAGGAATTATATACTCCTCCCAGAGTCCCATCCCTAACCTTGTAGATTAAGTGTGGGTAATTTTCTTGGACTAGAAGTCGGAAACTTTCACCAGCCACAACAGCCTCTCTCTTTTCTATTTGTATTTGGTGAAGTAAGAGAAGGGGAAAAGCCAAAAGGTAAAATCCTACATAAAAACAATTAATAAGAGAGTCAAATAACTTTTCACAGTTGCTTTATAGCCTTTTAGGCTACTTGTACTTTTGCCTCAGGGATTTCCACGTGAAAGACACATTTGGTATGTGTACGTATGGGTTCAAGAGTTTTTTCGTAGTGGTGGTATCAACTGTCATGTAGTGATAGGTCCGAAAAAAAATTTAAAAAAATACTTAGTAATTTTTTGAAAAGCTGTTGTTCAGTACTTCAGTGTGTTCACTTGAATCCACTGCCATTGAATTGGAGTCGCCCCTGTTTTGGGGGTGCCCCTCCCACAATATGCATCAGAAACGACGTAACATTTTATGGGAGGGGGAAAAAACAAAAAAGCCAAACATTACCTTCAGTCCCAAAACAAAAAACTGATGACATTCAGTGGTCTAACCTAACTGCATGAAAAAGAATAAGGCTGTTTGGCAGTCATTCCTTATTCAAGATGGGGTTTGAGCAGCTTTCAAGGACTACTCCATGGGGGGAAGCGCAGGAATACAAGAATTGCACCGTATGAACTACTTTACTCTCCTATGAACACAACCAACTCATGGTTTCTAACTATTTCCCAGTGTGATGGCAAATACCAACAGCAGCAGAGGAAATTGCTTTTATTGAATACTAGAATAGCTAATTGATAAGCTTCACATATTCTTAGGTTTCTTAAGTTCAGTTTTAATTTCATTAATAGTGTGTGAGACTACTGATTTTTCTTCCAATTTTTTTCAGTAAGCAATACTTTACAAATGCCAGTGGTGTGCAACCCAGGTAGCTAGAGGCGACTGAAGAGCAGAGAAGGAAAAAAAACCCAACATTCCATCTGAAAAGCTTAGATCACGTGTACAACTCTATGGAAGAATAAATAGTGTCAGGGAAACTACTCAACGACCAACAGTGAAAACAAATGTGGGAAAAAATGTAACTATTTAATTTCAATTGAAAAAGTGAATTTCAAGGTAGCAATGTTAACTTTTTAGTTATCTCAAACAAAATTAGAGTAGGCATTTTCAAGCTCAAATTGATGTATACCGCATATCTATGCCTTTGCTTACGCTTATGCAAACCCATCAAAATGAATCCTAAGCCACCTAACATATTTTCCCAAAGCTTAAGCTACTCGGAAATGGCTCCAATAACTTTATGCTTTGATACAATGTTAGGTAACCAACCGTCTGAAGTCAATGTTGAGCTATCTAACAAAACCAAAAGACAAAGCCCTAAGAATGAGCCATATCTAAAGACTGAACCAAACGGAAGTAGAAAAACAATAATCAACAACTTAAGCCATCATCTACTAAAATTATCCTATAAGAACAAATTAAGGGCAGTGAAATAGCAAAACAGGAAGAAAAAATTCTTATCCAAATATATTTGCACACCTAAATCGCTGAAACTGAAAGATATAAAATAGGAAAATAGAATAATGTGGAAAAAGAAGCGAAATGTTAATTGTTTCAATCTCTTCCATCCCCTCTTCTCTCCCTCGTTAACCAATCAGACCAAATTTTATCCCCATTAACACATTCACGGATTAGACTCACATATATTAGAGCTTATCAGAAACTATCAAATTCACTGTTTGGGATTATACCCGCTTGAGAAATAGGTTTAAGAGACCATGTTTGGACGGCAAGAGTAGAAGAAAAGAATTTCCATCAGTAAGATCCCACTGTCAATGTCATTCAAACATATGTAGTAGTCAGAAATGGGAAATTCATTAACTCTGCAACATTTCCTTCTCATTCTTGAATAGTCCAAGAATGTTAGATACCCATAGACATATCACATATCTAAGAATGAGATTATGCAACTTTATCAATCTAACCCATTGGTAGATCGCCAGAAATGATTTTAACGTTTAAACAATGGAGCCAAGAGACAAAAAGGGAGACATGAAATCAAAATTCCATTGAACTTCACACTTCCTGTCATCTAAATGTATCCTCAAAGCTAGCACTTAGCGAGTTATGGGACTAAGTTTGCCAGTAACTGGGCACTATTACAGGCTAAAAATATATATAATCTCCAGAACAACCAGAATTAAACTTCTTATTCAATCAGCCAGAGGCCTTGAAGCTGCGTAACACCTTACATGGACAAGAAAGAAAGGACCCAAATACCTATCCAATAGTGATGCCCAAACTTTGTCGCATTAACACTACTCCTAGTGCCATAATAATTTACCATTATGTATTAAGCCATCATTGAGTTTCCTCTCTTTGCCCAGCAACTGACTCTACGAAATAAGAAAAGCGGCATTCCATACTATTTTTCCAACTGCAAACAAGTGTAAAGAAGATTAAACTAGTTCAAATTTTAAAAACCTCCGCTAATTCTCCTTCCATCCCGCAAAATTTGTCCTCTCCCCATGTTCCATTTAACATCACCCTCTAAGAACTTTTTTCTTCTTCATAAATTTAAAGTTAAGAAGCTCATAAATTCATAAGGAAAGATTACAGGAAAGGAAAAATCAAGAAGAAATGCAGATGAACATTGTTCAACAAACATTAGCCCGAACCATAACTTTGTATAATGCAACATCTGTGAAATATCAAGCATATTAACACTGAAGAAATACACCGAGTCACAGTTTCTGTTATTGATGTTTTGAAAGCCAAAATCTGCAAAAAGGATCAATACAATGTGATATTTACTCACCCTATTAAGAAATTCAAACATTCCCTTTAGTATACATGCAGAAGAAATTCTTCCACTTCCAAAGGCCAAGTCACCCCTTCAGTAATTTTTCACTGCGGTAAAGCGCAGAGTTGTTCCAGAACACATATATTGACAATGAGAGCTGCTGCTGCTTCTGGTGTCATTTTTTTCTTAGAGTGAGCACCCATCAAGGTTAGCACAAAGACTCTCAGAGTAATCTACCAACAAAACCAAGTGAGCTGTTCAAAACGCGCAACCAGAAAGATTACCAAACATCAGTAAAAGATGAAACACCTGCAAAAAGGTTGCTGTACTTCTAAGAAAATGCCCAAAAAATGTCTACCTAATCAAGTTTAAGCCCAAAATCCAAACAATATGTTCAAATTGTTCATGTCAGATGGACATATATAATTAGGCTAGTTTCCTAAAAGCTTAAACTTTCGGGACATAGAGTGTTGAACGTGGTATCACAACACTGTTTCCAAGAGGTCCTTAGTTTAAGTCTTGTTTTTTTAAAGTCTTGCTATAAGGGCGCAATATTTAAAGCTGACACTTTTGGGATCAATGGTGTTCTAACAACTCATAAGTTGGTTTTGATGATGAACCGGTTCATGTAACTCTTTTATTGGGACCTTAATCCAAAGCTGTATAATTCCCAAAGCCACTAGGACCAGTTGCCAGCACAAATCCTGGTGCACAACTCAGTAGCATAAATAAAGCAATTTATGAGAGAGTTGCCTTTTTGTCATCAGCAATTTCCGAATACATATACCTTCTCACTATCTAAATTGTAACTCCTAGCTAAGTTAGTTAATTAAAATCTACTCCATTTAGTTCACAGATAACAAAAACAAAGCAAAATAGAGAAAATAAAATTCAGTCCTTCATAATCTTAGAACATTATCTGAAATCCTGAAAAGCTCAACTAGATAGCAAAATAGTCTTTTTAATACGACATTTCAAAACCAATGGTCATTCCTGGGAAAAAAATCCAATAAAAGAGCATAGAAGAAAAGGTATTCTTTATTTCTTAAGGTGAACATGGCATTTCAGTATCCGGAAAATGCAGCTAGCTAGCAGACTTCACATGACTTACGTCAATCGGAATCGAGAACAATTCTTTTGTTTTTTGCAGAATTCCCTCATAAACCCAATAAAATAAAATTGAAACGAAACGAAAATGCCATTGCAAAAAAAACTAGGCTTGTGACAAGATGTTAATGGTGCAACCACACGTCCACACCACTTAATGTACCGTATGGTAAAAGGGGATCTAATATAGAAACTGGGGGGAAAAGTAGGTAAAACAAACCAAATTAAGCACAAATTGAAACCCTAATTACCTCATACCAAGGGAAATCCTCATAATTATAGGAATTAGAAGAGAAAATAAGCAATGGCTAAAATTCATTGAGATTGGGTCCAGAATTGTCAGGCGCTTGTAACCTGACCCGACACCTGAGTTATCAAAAATCACCGGTTGTAATCGTAAGAAGATAAAGACGGGGAATTACCGTAGTGTTCTATGATTCCAATAGCGATTGGTTTCCGCTCTACGAAATTCAATAGAATTTGAAGACCGATTTGGAGATTTGATACCCGCTCTTCCTAATTCCAGAGATTTGGAGGCGGGGATGCTGTTGTGCAAGGGAAGCACAGCAGCCGGTAAAAAAATACCGGACACTTTTGTGGGCAACCCAAATGGTTTGTCAAATGCAATATCGTGGAACCGTCATCGAATCTCACATAAACAATTTGAACCCTTAAATAATTTTAAAATTATTATTCAAGTGGTCTTGAAAAAGAGTTGGTTCATTAGATATTTTTACATAATTGATCTAATTCGTTTGTTTTTCATTCATAATTTCAAGACTCGCTAGTTTGAAAGAATCTTCCATAAAAATATAATTGTACGCTCGCTAACACATTGATCTGAGATATTGTAGGTGTGGACGGTGTCACTTTTCTGGTTTGAAAAAGGTTTTTGAGTCGCCACCCGAATTTTTATTTGGAAAAAGGATTAAATACCCGAGAAACCGTTTAAGTAATAAGTTTGAAAAATAATGAGTCTCGTGCTGCTGATTTTTGGAAAAAGGACTTAGTCTGCGAAAACTAGAGATTTTTTTGTTCGGGAGCCAGGTTACGAATGGGGAAGGTTTTTAAGGCACTCCGCTCGCCCAATTGAAATCCGGTCTCTACTAAATATTTGTGGGATTTTTTAGAAAATATTATTGCCAAATTTTAATCACATAAACAGTAAACAAGCATAAATAGCAAGAGTTATTGTAAACAACAATAAATAATAGGAAGAAACCATTATTACGTCAAACTGCCTCAAAGAAAATGATTTCAAAATTTGAGTTTCACCAACTGTGCCGTGCGGCACTCCTAAGTGTACCGTGCGGTGCAGAGAGAGTGTCGTGCAGTACTGTTTACTTCGTGAACAGTTTTGAAAATCATGAATTTCGACAGAAATGAAAAGACCATCTGTT
The DNA here is from genome assembly GCA_036023075.1 of Gaultheria prostrata. Lineage (NCBI taxonomy): Eukaryota > Viridiplantae > Streptophyta > Magnoliopsida > Ericales > Ericaceae > Gaultheria > Gaultheria prostrata. Next base: position 10,040 of record JAXBDA010003046.1, on the reverse strand, counting down.
CATGGTGCACGACCAATAGAATTTGACCATTTTTTAAACCAAAATCTTATGCTTGATAGAACTAAAATGTTCCTCCAAGATGAACAAGTACCGTATGGTATGATGGTGGAATATCACACGGCATTGTTTCAGAGGTTCTAGCAACTGTGGTTGCTTTTTTTTTTTATTTTATTGAATCCTCGATTTGCCAGACTCAGGGGAGGCATAAGAGACCACCCTAACCCTAGCAAATTCCCCTGAGAGTATAGAAAACAAAACTTTGAATAGTACTGACCTTGATTTAAGCTTTAGAACGATGCTCCCTGATTTCGACTTGAAAACTTCGGCTTTTGAACACGAAAACCCGGATTGGTGAAGGGTTTTGAAGTGTGAGGAAGGCTTAAACTGATTATGACAGAGTATAGCTACATATGGCATTTTGAAGTGCTTGGAATGGAGAGGGAGAGCTTTCGATAGTTGAAAATGGAGGGAGGGAACTTGTTCTTTGAGAATGGAAATGGGGAGAATTGCTTGTTGTTGAAAATGGAAGACAAATGGGGTACATATTGGCCAAAATATACTTAAGGAGCAAGTAAATTTGGCCCAAACGAAAAGAAAAAGACTTGGTCGTCAAAATACTTCGGGGCCAAGAAAACTTGGTGACCAAGGCTGCTTCGGGAGTCCCATGCGGCATGGCTATCCCTTGCGGCAGTGTTCAACATGCCAAATTTCGTCGGGCCACCCTGGGTACTACCGGACTCCATTTTGTGCGTGGTTAGTACCGTTGAAAAACTTGTTAAGTCTACTTTCTAACCCAAGTGGTTTGGACACAAAATAATTTGTACATCAAAATCTATGACAATTTTACCCTCAGATGGTCAAAAAAGGAGGTCGTTTTGGTAAAATCCTCATCTCCCTCATTTCAAAACGGATTGAGACATATATCAATAAAGAGGGTTTTTTAATGTACTAGAAGATGGTGTAGGGTAGGTTTGTTTTGAAGAGATTTTCCTTGGATTTCGAGTACAAAGAGCATTCTTCAAAGCATCCAAGGCACATTTTGATCTATATCATCATTGGGGAGCCATCCAGCCACGGCTTAAGGATATTTGGGAGGTCCAAATTGGGGTTTCTATAAGAGGGCTTGTTGAGAAGAGCAACCAGTAAAAAAATTATTCTGTTCTGACATCGATAAGTATAAAAAAACTAATTCATTTTTTATACATATCGATGTCCAATCAAGACAATTTTTTAACTGGATGCTCTTCTTAACCAGCCCTACCAACACCTATGGTTCAGATCAACAGGTTACTTAGCACAAAATTGTACTCTCTAGTCTCTCCTTCCCTTTTTAAGTGTGTTGCTTCGTAGATCCAACTTATTAACAAAACATCATCATTACACCTATCACATCAACTTTATCTCCACTTTATACTTTCCACATCAACTTTTACCTTCACTTTTTTAAAATTATCCTCCACTTTACCTATTAATTATTTACCCACTTTTCAAAATGGCAAAATGATAATTGTACAAACTTTTACCTATTAACTTTTCAAAACACACACTTATTAAGGGACAACCCAAAATGGAAAACTACACACTATAAAAGGGACGGAGGGAGTATAGCTTTTCTTGAATATTCTTTCAAACTATTGGGTCCTGAATTCTGAATGAAAATCAAACGAATTAGATCAATTACGTAGAAATATCCAATGTGCCTGATTTTTTTCAAGACCATTTGAATAATTATTTTAAAATTATTTCGTTGTTCGGATCGTTTGTGTGGGAGCGGATCCCACAAGATCGCATTTGGCAAACCACTTGGTTGCCCACAAAACGACCTCATTTTTTACTGCACAGCAGCTGTTATGCTTCCAACAGCATCCCCACCTCCATGTTGTGCGGCCTATTTGGGGCCCACCTCTAGTCCCCTTTTTATATCCAACTCATTCATTTTGTTCGTCTTGTCGAGTATGTGTTCTATGTAAAAATTAATGTTGATCGGACACCATTAGCTATTTGAACGGTTACCATTGAGCATATTGTTTTGAAGAAAACAATCACATACAATAGTAAAAATATAGTCTGAAAACATAGTTAAAGATCTTCGATCAACGTGTATTTTTATGTAAACCACACACTCAACGAGACGAACAAGATGAACGATTTGGATCAAATGATGGGACCCGGGGTGAGCCCCAAATGAACCGCACAACACACGGGTCCCCAAATGAATTGCACAACACGCACGCACAAACTTTGAACCCGAGTCTGCGTATATACGAACTAGTAGATTCCACCGTGCAAGCTCTATGAGATTGTTCATTGAATGAGCAATTTCAAATAACTATCACTAAAATCTTACAGCAACCGAAACATGGTACACACACCCACCTGTTTTTTAGCAGATAACTACAAAAACTTCCATCAAGTGTGGACCTTCGACTAACCAGCATATTAAAGAAATTCACTCGATAAATAAATTGTTGTAAAACGAACATTATAAATGCGACTAAGTTAGGAGAAAGCAAACAAAACAAGCAATCACACGAGACAAAAGATTTCCGTGGTTCTCGCAATATTGAGGTATGTCCACAGGCGAGGAGAGAGTTCATTATCAATGGTGAATAAGAGATACAAAGAGTTGGCTATGATCCGTAATTCTAGAGAGGCCACAATATGAGAGCAATGGTCAAAGGATAAAATCCTAGAAACCCCTAATGTTGCTTTATATAAGAAGCTACAGAATATTAGGTCAAAATACCCCAAAACGCGTAGCACCCGTCAAAATCCGTACTAGACTCAGAGAAAACTGCCCGGGCGGGTTTGATTTCTGCCCTGGCAAAAACGACGAAAATCTTAAACTGCCAAACCCGCCTAGGCGGTTTTTTCTAGTAAACCCCCCGAAATCCTGACAGCATGCGGAGCGCGACGAAACTGTACCCTTCTTCCAAAAAAGCCAAATTCAAGGCACTCTAAAAATAAATGATCACTATCAACTGAAACGGATCGGAACTTTCATCTGGCAATGGACAAGTTTTTTGTGAGCAAATTACATGAAAGCTAAATGAGCAAAAACAAATAAGAACTATGATAAGGAAGACCGTGTGTAGCCACGATCTTACAAACTAACAGAGACTTAAATACACCGAGCAGTATTCTCATATTCTTAATAGTTAAAATTCAAGTAGAAATAGGAACCATATGATTTTAGGGAAGTAAGTTACATATGCCATTCTCAATAGCTGTTTCATGGAAAGCAAATTCGATTTTCTAAAGCGTTTATACTTACGGATGTTTGCGAGGAGAACCGGTGTGTGCAGCGTTTTGGAAGGAATTGCTCGAAAAAGTGTTGTGTATCAAGAACCAGTGCTGTGAATTGTGGTGTTTGAGTTTGGAAGGAATTAAGCGAAGTGTCGCAAATGCTACAAATTCAAATCCGAAATTACACATGGGGAAATGAGTTGACTTACTGGGTGTTGCTACAGTACACAGCCCAAAAAATTATTCCATATGAGATTTTGTGGCTAAAGGTATGAAAGGGCGTACCGTATGCACTCTCATACGGGTAGTCAAAAAATCTCATATTTAAGTCCACAAAATCTCATATGGTCAAATATGAGATTTTGTGGCACCTTATGGCCAGTCCACAAAATCTCATATGGCCAGTTACAAAATCTCATATAAGTCACAAAATCTCATATTTGTGCCACAAAATCTTATATGGATCAAATATGAGATTTAGTGGCACCAAATATGAGATTTAGTGGCACGTTATATGAGACATGTCACATACATGTCACATCAAATATATATATATATACGCGATATGTATCACATTCCCACTACAGGACAAAACCGTCATATGAGATTTTGTGGCCCTCTATATGAGATCGATTTTTTTTCATATGTGGAGTCACAAAATCTCATATTTGGGTGCATACCGTACGCAAATCTCATATTTGGAGCCACAAAATCTCATATTTTGAGTCACAAAATCTCATGCGGAATAATCTCATATTTGAGCCACAAAATCTCATATTTTGAGTCACAAATCTCATATGTAGGGGTGTGTATTGTAGCATTTCTCTAACTTACTGCACTTCTGAAATGAGGTAACATGGATTTGCATTCTATATTATGAATGGACTGCAATGGCTCCTCGATTCCATATCATTGCTACCAGTATCATGTGTTTTGTGTTTGACTGCTGGGAAAATCAGTAGAATGCTATCTGTATGTGTTTGAGAAAGCGAGAGAGAGAAAGTGAATGGGAGAGAAAGAAGTGGAAGTTGTGTCTCTTTTCATGTGTGTGTGTGTGAGGGAGAGAGAGAGGGGGGTGGAAATCAAGCATTGTGGGAGAGGGAAGGAGGGGGCCAGCTAATCCAGGCGATTTTGATCCGCTCCGGTCTTGTTCCAATGATAGGAAATGTTCACTTCGTAGAGCTTATTGAGTAGAACAAGTGTACTAAAAATCAGCTTGATTGGATATCATTAAATGCTTGATCGGTACACATATAACTTGGCAATACTAGGTTCCAGTGGGTTTGATCTATTGTTTTGGATACTTTCTTTTCAAGATAAAAATATTCCGATTAGATAATTAATGATATTTGATTGAGCTAATTTTTGATACAATTGTTTTACTCGATGAACTCTTCGAATGAACGTTTCCGATCATTGGGACGAGACCAGAGCGGACCAAAATCGCCACAGACAACAGGTGTTGTCCCTCAAAAGCGACAGCTAGCCCCCTCAGTGCGTGGGAGAGATACAAGGGATGGGTAGATAAATGAGCCATTTTTTGGGAGTCAATTGTTGAAGATGTTTTGATTAATTCTTTATTTTGTACTTTTAACTCTTTAATTATTTACATAATTTCTATCTAATTCGTGTTCATTCAATAATTTTAACCCATTCAATCCTTAAACTATCAAAATCGGTGAATGACAACTATTATATTTTCCAGCCCCTGTATATAGATTATCAAGTGATGGTACGTGTCTCTTTGATAACTATTGGTAGATTTTTTATTTAAATTATCCATTTTGTTTTTTCATTGTAAAAAATGAATTGGGGAGGTTGAAACTATATAGAATTCAAGTCAAACCCTCTTTAACTAATGTTTGTCGAATAGAGAATAGCATATGATAGTTAAAAAAATTAGAGATGAGGTAGTAATTATGAAATTAAGAAATATCGTCAATTAAAACTAAAGAATGGGTAAAGCCACTAGCAACCAAGTAATAAGTTGAATTTTGGAGAAATATTTCATGTATCCCGTTACGAGTTGAGAATAAGGGATTAAGGGCCCATTTAATAAAAGTTCGGAGAATTGGGCTAAGGTCCAAAAAAGAGACCCAAAAAGGCATCTAGCCCAGCCTAACTTATTTTAATGCTTCCAATACATGGATTGAAAGTTTATAAGGGCTTAAGGACAATGTTAGACAAAAATACCCTTAATGAAATAATACTAGTAAAAAGCAAAAAGGAATAGGAAATCCGGAACCGTTTTCTGCTCTACAACTCATTGGTGGGCTCTTCATCGTCCGAATCGATAGAACTTCCACCACTCTTCTCATAAACCTGTCTTATCAAACTCATCTTTCTCCGCAACCTGTTTATCGTCCAAACATTCCAAAGCTTCCTTCAACGTTTTCTTATTAAACATGATGTCCAACCATTCCAGAGCTCTTTTGATTGGGGAAAGAGTTCTATTGGACCGAGTATAGACTTGATTGGAATAGATTACTTTCTATAATTTTAATAATGTCTTGCTAAAATACTTCAAAGTAATTTCTTAATTGGCCGATTTCGAAGTCGTGGCAATGGCGACCAACATCAAACATAAATAAGTGGAGCATTGGTTATTCGAAAACCTCTGGATTTTTTTTTGTTTTTCTTTTGTTCGACATTATTTTTTTTAATAAAAGGAACGCGGGAAGTTTTAATATTTTGGTCATAGCCCATGTGTTCGACAAAATGACTAGGCGAAAAGAATCTATTAGAAGCACCATTAAACATTTTCTTTCTAGTGCTAAGTGTAACCATTGCCTTTCCATTGATCATTTGATCATTTTCATTGTCCAATATACTTATTAGTTATTTGTTTGATGGAAGCACTGATATGTAGGGTTCTTTTTGCAAACTGTTTTCTCTTAATGCTATGCTATGAAAGTTTGGTTCCCGAGGATTACATTAGTGTCGCTAGTGTAACTCCTTATAGTTCAGGAAAAAAAAATCATAACTCCCAGGTTAAATGTACAAGTATTTTTTGTCCTTATTTTTTTACTATCCTAAGCGCATTTGTTACTTTTGCATCGATTTTTTTTTATGAATTATTAATTCAATAATCCACAAAAAAATTAGATCATTTTTTTTCTTTAGTGAACTTTTTAAAAAAAAATTACTAATTTTTTTTTCACTTTTTAGATTCTTTTCGTCGTGACAAACCAATAATCCATAAAAAATCGACGCAAAACTAAAAAATGCAAAATAAATTTATTATGGAACAATTAAAAACAAATTTTTTTTATCCGGTCCGCAATACGAGAACTTAAAATCAAAATTTTCAAAAAAAAATGAATATTTTTTTAATAAGTTACTCCCTGCGTCCCTTTTTAAGTGATCCCTATCGGAATACGTGCAATGTCAAACCCGTAAAAATCGACACATCAATTGATACTTAATGATTATGGGACAACTGACTTTAAGCAACGCATGACACATTGTGCCTGAGTTTCCATCAATATTTTTGGTATTTTTTTGTTTTGATATTTTTGTTGTTTTCTCAAAATTTTCGTTAAATTCACATTTTATATTTTAATTTAACCATCCGTTTAGAAAAGATGAGTCTAGATAAACCCGGAAAGACAAGAATATTTTGTTCAAATATCCAATTGAGATCATTTGAAAACATATTCATTTTTTTGAGGTGTAGTGAATAGTAAAGTGAACAAATATGGGACGGATGGAGATCTACAAATATAACAAAAAGTTAGAAAAGACAAAAAAAAAAAAACACGAAAACTATGAAGGAAAAGAAATTAAGGAGAATAGAGCAACACTTATGCTTTTTTTTTTTTAATAAGATTAGATCTCTACAAAATAATTTTAGGCTAGTGATTTCCACATCTTTGTTTTTTTTTTTCTTTCATAAATACCTTATTTCAACGTTTAGGAGTTTTTTTTTTGAATAAGATTATATATCTACAAAAAAAATTTGGGCATTTCCACATCTTTGTTTTTATTTTAATTTTATAAACATCTTATTTTTTGTCTTTTAGTGGAATTTTTAAAAACATATAACCATATCAAGTGTTTGTATATTAAAAAAATAATACTAACTGATAAGAGCATATATCTTCTCGTTAATTCTTTGTATGTTATTAAAAAAAAAAAGGCAACAGATCTACACATATTTGGTAATCTGTTGTTGTTATTGGCATGAAACAGAGGTCAGATGCAACATACTACCATATATGTCTGCTTTGCTGGCTTGATACAGAGTACATATCTACACATATTTAGTAATCTGTTGTTGCTATTGGCATGAAACAGAGACCAGATGCAATAGACTACCATATATGTCTGCTTTGCTGGCTTGATGCAGAATACAGATCTATACATATTTTGTAATATGTTGCTGCTATTGGCATGGAATAGAGGCCAGATGCAACAGACTACCATATATGTCTGCTTTGCTGGCATGATGCAGACTACAAATCTACACATATTTGGTGATCTATTACTGTTATTAGCATGAAACAGATGTCAGATTGCAACAGATTACCATATCTGTTTCTTTTGCTGGCATGATACAGAGTACAAATCTACACATATTTGGTAATCTTCCGCTATTATTGGCATGAAACAGAGGCCTAATTGTAACAGACTACCGTATATGTCTACTTTGCTGACATGATACAGATCTACACATATTTAGTAATCTGTTGCTGGTATTGGCATGAAACTGAGGCCATATTGCAATAGACTATCATATATGTCTGTTTTGCTGGCATGAGCCATATTGCAACAGACTACCAGATATGTCTGCTTTGTTGGCATGAGCTAGATTGCAACAGACTACCATATATATCTGCTTTGCTGGCATGATACAGATTTAGACATATTTGATAATCTGTTGCTGTTATTGGCATGAAATATGGGCCAGATTGCAACAGACTACCATATATGTCTATTTTACTCGCATGATACAGATCTACACATATTTGGTAGTTTGTTGTTGTTATTGGTATGAAACTGAGGCCAGATTGCAACAGACTACCATTTATGTCTTCTTTGCAGGCATGATACAGATCTATACATATTGGGTAATCTGTTGTTGTTATTGGCAACAAGTAAAAAAAAACTAATAAGGGTGTTTATTCTAATCAATTCTCTATATATTCCCTTAAAAAAATCAACAGATAATGGTATTTATGCGATTAATTCTCTGTATATTGGAAAAAATCAACAGATAATAGTATATGTGCTAATCGGGAAAAAATACCCAAAAAAACATATTTCTCTGTTAATAGATAACGTTATCTGCGCAACCAGATCTGAAAAAAATGAAAAAATCATTTTCTGTGTTAGCCAAACAAGGCCCTTCCCGGAGGGTCAACAGATTATGTTATCTGCGCAGTCAGATATGAAAAAAAAAACTAAAATTTTCATTTTGTGTTAGCCAAACAAGGCACTTCCCGAGGGTATTTTTGTCACATATTGCCCAAATGTCCTGTTGGCATTAAAGGAAAAGTTGATGTCCTTATTGCATGAATAACCCCTATACTATGTCCTTCGTAAAAAAGCTCTCATAAAAGTTTTGGGGGGATGGGATTGGATTACGAAGGTGATTGGATTTGTAATACTCTGTTTCGTTTCACAAAGTTGATCCAAACTATTAAGCCGATCGGACTACTAATCCCCCAAAATGGGGGTATTAGGAATCCTATGGGGGAGGTGGTATTCATAGTCCAGTCTCAACCTTTTTTTTTTGCATTGACCAAAATGTCCCTGCAACTTTTCACTAATGACTAAAAATAACCTCATCAATCTCCCCTAAGCCTAGCAAAAAAAAAAAAAACTTGTTTGATTGCTGGGATTACGTTTTTTCATCAGTATCCGATTACAAAATTTTTACAAATTTTTTTTCTCAAACTAAAAAAAAACCTTGTATATTATGTACTGTAGCCGTTTGATTGCTGGAAACTTCAGCCGTTTGAAAAATTATTCATTTTTTTTGGCATTTGTTAAATTGGGACAAATTTTTTAGTCGGGTTATCTACCGGGACCATTATGCATTAGTTGTGTACCAAACTCTGCATTTGAAACAGGAGGATATGGTTGTCATGCTTCAGCTTTGCATAAGGGTAAAAGTGAAAATTGAAGTTTCAATCCAATCCTCTGCCATGTGAAACAGACATGATAATAATAATCCTATCTTTTAATCCGGTGTAAAACAAACATAGAAATTACCAATCCCTTCTCATTACCAATTCTATCCTATCCTAATCCCATTATCTTACCAATCCCGTCTATACTAGTAGGGTTATCAAACCGGGCCTATAAGGGTATCATTTTATTTGGATTTGGTTTTGCAGGGATGAAAGTGACATAATTAGTTTAGCGGAGACGAAAATGAAAAATGACCACATCGTATAGCCGTATGGCGACAAAAAAGAATAAAGCCATAGGCATTAGGGTTGATGTATATATACTCAGTCCTAGGGTTTTCTTTGGTATCAGCTAGAGGTGTTGAACGGGCCGGGCTGACACGAGCACGGCACGGGCACGACACGTTTATCGTCAGCACGACACGGCACAGCACGGTATGGGCCTGGCACGGCACGAACACTAAAGTGGGCCGGGCTGGGCCATCATTTTTTAGCCCACGGCACGAGCACGGCACGGCACGGGCACGGTGAGGCACGGAGCACGGCACGGGCACAACAAGGCACGGCACAAACACGTATAATGGCAAATAAAATTAATTCAAAACTCAAAAGTGAATGATATTACAGAATATTTTTCAAACTTACATATAGATAGTAATG
>JAXBDA010003045.1:0-37591 GCA_036023075.1 Gaultheria prostrata | reverse complement strand
AATCAAAGGGGGAGATTCACCTAGTCAACTTTCACAGTGCAGAAACACGCGACTAACTACATTTCCGGTACTAATTTGCACTGCAAATAAGCACAAGGCTAATAAGGCTAAGATTTGATCTATGACGTAATAATATCTTATGACGCAATCATAATGAGGGAATATATTCTCCCAAGGGTAATTAATGACTAGTCTAGTAATGCCAGAGTGACTACGGGTCCTTCCGGTGCAATTTCTACGCGATAGGCTAGTTTTCGGACTAATCTGTACTGACTAAGGAACATGAGGCTATTAAAATACCATATCTATAGGCGTGTCATAAAATCTAGGTGAGTCATGCTAGGCCAATAGTGCTAGGGAAAAATAATGTGACTATGTGTTCGTTCTGTTCACTTTCTACGCGACTAGCTACTTTGCCGAAGGAAATTGTACTGCAATTGAACATAAGGCTATTAGGGCTACTAGATCTTTAGGCGCGTCACGAAATCCGTAGGTGCGTCATTAATAGGCACAAGGTGAATTCACCTAGTCAAGTTTCGCAGTGTAGGTTCTATGCGACTACGCAATTTTTCGGAACAAAATGTACTGATAATTGGTGGGAAGTCAATAGCTAGTAAATCTAGGTGCGTCAGTGGGTAGATTGTGTCTCCCTGAGAGAGACAACACAATAAATGGATAGATATGTCACAATTGGAAAGTCAAAATTGGGTGATTTGGTCAAAATTGGAAATTGGTTGCTATAAATGGAAAGTTAGTCAAAATGAATATAGGAAGGTGCTAGGAAATTTCTAGTGTACTTATTCTTAGTGACTAAGTAACTTAGGAAGCTTCCTCCCTCCCAATCTTTTTATTAATGGAGGGAATCTTGGAGAGAATCTCATGAGATTCTTAGACATTTAATTCTAGATAGGGCTAGGTGATGATGTAAGCGGAGGTAACACAAGTGGGGTGACATAAGCGTAGGGTTAGTGTTAGATGCTAGTTGAATTACCGTATCGTCCTTTGGCATGTGTACGTAATTACGCGGACGAATAAATACTAATTAAAATAAATCGATCAACGATTAAATAATTTTCTGAGAAGATTATTATTTTAAAATTATAATTCGAATTTTTTATTTACGAAAATTCGGGTTATTGCAACAATTGAATTAAATAAATAAATAATAAAAAAAAATCCCTTCGAAAATCCGGGTTGTTACAATTAGTGGTGGAGCCACCTTAGGCAAAGGGGGTCGTGTGGACCCCCTGAAATTTTAGAAATTAATGTTTTTTTGGTTTTGTTAAAAATTCCGTTTGGTCTTATAAAAAATTAACTCAATCAGATAATCATAGGTACTAAATCAAATCTTTCAATTTTTCATTCAGGACATAGGATCCTAAACACTAAATAAATTTTGAGGAAAATTATGATAATTGTGTCTTGTATCCTAGTGATCTGAATCGTAAATATTGTAGGATTTGTTAACACTCTTCTTAACAAACCCTGCAATATTTATGGTTCAGATCACTAGGATACCAGACACACACATCGATGTCTGATTAAGATAACTTTTTTAGTAAACACTTTTCTCAATAAGCCCTACAATATTTACGGTTCAGATCACGAGTATATACCTGACACCCTATTATTAAACTTTTCTTTAAAATTCATTCAGTACTTAGAATCCTAAATTCAGAATAAAAAATTGAAATGTTCGATCAAGTACCCTGTACCTATAATTATCCGATTGAGGTAATTTTTTATAAGACCAATGAAAAAATTGAAAGGTTCGATCAAATCTATAATTTTGTTTGCTTTATATATGAAATATTTCATAATATTTTAAGTTTAAAGTTTTTTGCTTAATGAAAAATATTTAAATATTTTTTTATCCTCTCGATATATTGGGCTGTGATTTTTTTTTTCTTCAAAATTTATGCTTGAAAAGTGACCCCTGTGTGAAATTATTCATGGATCCGCTGCTCCGCACTGTACAAAAGATAACACCAATCCCTTAAAATTTTGGATGTGTATCGATTAGGACCATGTTTTTATGAGCGAAAATTCGATGTGTACGCACGGGGCGCGTACGTAATTTGCACGGATGGTGCATCTTGACCGTCCGTGCGTGTTTTCGACGGTCCGGATTTTAAAAAGACTCTTATGTCCTGAAATGGATGGTCGAGATGCGTTCGTGCGCGTACGTGTACATGTATGCATAGCTGGGTTGTTTTATGAGCTGCTGATAAAGTGATAACAAACAAAACAAAAACAAAAAATGGCCCATGCAGGTCTCGAACCTGCGACCTTCGCGTTATTAGCACGACGCTCTAACCAACTGAGCTAATAGGCCAGCTGTTGATTAGTTTCACGTTATAGTATATGTACAAACGTGCTTTTGGTAGAAATCCATGGCGTATATTTCCTAAATCCTTTGGTACTGATTATGGGTTATATAGTATGTACCCAATAATTCAGTATGCACACGAATACGAATAATCTTTTAAGTTTGCCAAATGTGGTACTATAATATTTTCTATCAGATGTTAACAATTGCTCCATTGTACCACCAACGGACTTCGAATAAATGACACAATAGTGTAGTGGCACAAATTGAGCATTAATTATTTAATTTGCCATCCCGTTCGTATACCTGGTTTGTGTTTGGTGAGTTCCCACAAAAAGGAAATTTACGTGAAACATGCTGATTTATTGTTAGCAATTCTTTCACAAAAATCACCAACTAGAATTCCGTGAGTATGCTTTGGATCATCACTTATTCCATGGATGGATAGAATGATAAAAAAAATCCAACAAAACCTTTGCTTTTGGGTCAAAATAAGTGTAATATAGGGTTTTGAAAGAAGAAAAATGTTTTGATTTATAAAATCCTCTAATCTTTTTTGGGGGAATGCTACGGTACACATCCCTCTTTTGGGCTCAAAAATGAGATTTTGTAGCACAAATATGAGATTTTGTGGGTCAAATATAAGATTTTGAGGCTAAAAATATGAAATGGTGTACCGTATGCAACTTTGACCAAATCGACGGCTGAGATTGCGCCACATATGCAAAAAGTGACCCTCTAAACCGGTCATCTTTCATCTCATATGGAGAGCCAAAAAAAATTATAAAACTTCGCGTGATCTCTCATATGACGGTTTTGGGTTTTAAAAATCTCATATATAAAGCCACAAATGCTCATAAAATGTACCACAAAAGGGAAAAAGAGCCACAAAATCTCATATTAGCAAAAGTCAACCTTATAAAAGGTGCCACAAAATCTCATATGATGGTTTTGGACTGTAGTGGGAATGTGATACATATCGCGTATATATATATATATTGACGTGACATGTCTCATATAAGTCGTCACACAAATAAATATTTGAGCCCACGTTTAGTCATTACGAAATGTGACCAAAAAATCTCATATATTCTTCCAAGAACACTCATTTAGAAAACCATTCGATATGAGACTTTGTGGTTTGGAAAATGAGTATTTGTGGGAAAATATATGAGTATTTTGTGGACCACTACAGTCCAAAAAATAATGATGTGACATATTTCTTTATTCATATGAGTTGATGTGACGAGTCATGATCTAATGAGGGATTCCTCAACGAGCCTTAGTTGCGGACCTCCACGTTTTGGACACTTTTCGGACCAAATTTCGACGATCCAAACCGTTAGATGTGTTTAAAAGGTGTTTTTAAGGTTCACCGCGAGGATTCGTTGAAAAAAAAACACTCGGAAGGGGTTGATTGGAGCAATTTTTGTGAAAAACGCTATAGACCTTTTAAACACATCTAACGGTTTGAATCGTCGAAATTTGGTTCGAAAAGTGGAGGTCCGCAACTTAGGGAGTTGAGGGATCCCTCATTAGATCGCCATTGTGACATGTCTCATATAAATACCCACAGAAATAAATATAGGAACCCATATATATTTATATTCTCAAATTTCGTATATCGATCGACAAAATCTCATATATTCAACCACACAATCTCATATAGAAATTCAAAAATTTATTTACGACTTTTTGGACTCTCAAACAACAATTGTGGCTTCGAAAATGAGTGATTGTGGAAGAATATATGAGAGTTTTGTGGTCCACTACGGTCCAAAAAATCGTAAATAAATTTTCTGCATTTCTATATGAGATTGTGTGGTTGAGTATATGAGATTTTGTGGTCCGATATACGAAATTCAAGAATATGACTATATATGGGTTCCTATATTTATTTCTTTGGGTATTTATATGAGACATGTCACATCAATACGTATGAATAAATAGATATATCACATCATTATTTTTCGGACTGTAGTGGTCCACAAAACACTCATATATTCTCCCACAAATACTTATTTTTCAAACCACAAAATCTCACATCAAATGACTTTCTAAATGAGTGTGGGCCCGGTGAACAACAGGTAGCCAATTTTTTTGATTTTTTTATTCCAAATTTTCTCATATCCATATGAGATTTTGTGATCCTCTTTATTGCGTTTTGGTGTGTCAATATTTTTTGTTCTGATTACCGATATGAGTGTTTACTTTACTGAATATGAGATTTTGTGGACTTATATGAGATTTCGTGACTATCCACATGAATTGTGCAGCATATGCCAAAAGATGGGGTGTGTACAGTAGCAACACCCCTTTTTTTGAATCCGGTTCACAAGCTCTGAATATTAAGTATGAATCATAGTTGCAGTATTTCTTAATCAATGTCATATATTCCATGTTTCATATATTAAAATAAATATCCAACGAAAGTAAAACAATCTCTATCAAGATGATAACCCATTCTATATCCATCCATGGAGGCTTATAAAAGAGAGGCCAATCAATTTTGGTGTTTGGTCAATTGCCACTTGTTGCCAATTTTGCCCTCCAATTGGAAATTGCCCCATTGGTTTTCTTGTAATTATGCCATAATGCTATGCCCTTTTGGTCTTTTGGCTATGTATGGCTAAATTACGCATTTGAGTCCCTGGAGTTTGTTGCTTTACGGATTTGAGTCCCTAGAGTTTGTTGCTTACGCATTTGAGTCCCTAGAGTTTGTAAACCAAAATACATACGGGCATCACACTCGTGCAACGCACGAAGCCGTTAAACTAGTTCAAAGAAAACGTCTCTTGAATCGAGAAAAGTTGATTTACTAGGGCAGTAAAGTTGATTTTAATCTTACACAAGACGTGTACTGTTGTTGTGTTTTGATATGCGATTATCAAATGCATACAAAACCCCAACTTCCCCTAAATTTTCCAACCGGCATCAAAGTAGTAAGATTGCAACTAAATCGTAACGACCCGAAAAATCAAACAACCAACCGCGAAAAAAGAAAGTATGTTGAAAATTTATTGACGAAGCACAAGCATGCCTGAAATTTTCTCAGCCCATCCATATACGCTCTGCTATGCCAAATTTAATGAACAAAATATGCAAAACGTTATCCTCAACCTGTCCAAAAAACGTACTTGACTACGGTAGATAGAAGCTTTATGACGAACACTTCCACGATATCGGCCATTCACAGTATGCTGGATTTTCATCTTTTTTTCTTTGTAATCTTTCCATCTTTTGTGGTCTTTAGTAGTCGGGAAAACCAAGATCATTTCAATTCTTCAAATACCATCACCTGCCCGAGGAAAACAAAATCGTTAAAGACATTTATAATGTTTGTTGTCAAGTTATTCGTAGCAGTCTATACATAAATAAATGACTTAAATTTTTTCAATTGGATTGGCTTTCTTCTGATTTCTCAACATCCGAACCGTGTCGGGATTTCACAGTTAAATTTTGTTTGTCTCTAGCGTGTCTTACGAATCCGTTAAATTGATAAAGCCACTACTTCTCATTCTAGAGGTAGACAGAGAATCATAGAAAAGTAGTCGAATTATCTATGCAGATTGCATCTTTTTATAAAATCCCTCGTTGAAGTCGGAGATTTCGTAAAAAAGTCTGACAAAGCAAGTAGAGTAACATTG
The DNA here is from genome assembly GCA_036023075.1 of Gaultheria prostrata. Lineage (NCBI taxonomy): Eukaryota > Viridiplantae > Streptophyta > Magnoliopsida > Ericales > Ericaceae > Gaultheria > Gaultheria prostrata. Next base: position 31,615 of record JAXBDA010003045.1, on the reverse strand, counting down.
AATTGTGCAATTCTACGTACAAGTGTTATAGTTTGCATACTCATTTGTGGACTGTCGCGCGTGTTTTGGCTTGGTTAAGAACTCAAATGTCATGTTTCCAAATTTCAACTCATGTCCATTAGTTCAATGATCTTGTTTTCGACGTAGTTGTTCAGGTAAGCTTACTTCCGATCCCACTCTCAAGGTGGTGGTAGCTCTTGAGCTGGCTGTCTGTTTATCAGTTATCCCCCCACCCTCTCCCTTTTCCTAACTTGTAACTCCCAAGGTCAGTAAACTGAAAATCTTTACGTACTTTTCCCCCAACTTACTAACATTTTGCCAATCAAAAAGATATACTGTACAGTCTGTACTTTCTTAGTAGTGAACTAACTTGGCTAACTCGGAGATAACGCGTATAGAACTTAAAACCATGGTTTCATAACAATAGTCTAGCAACGTATCGTGGGCAAGGATCGTATAATGTTGAACGTACAGAAAACTGAGTGCAACAGAGTAAAAAAGCATGAAGAAACATATTATTACCTTTGCACAAACTGGGCATTTTTCGCTTCTCTGCTGCCACTCGTAGATGCAACTGAGATGATAATTATGACGACAATGTGTAGTTATCTTGGGATTGTCCGGTGTAAACTCTATCAAAATTATTTAAAAAAAACAGTAAGTTAAAGTAGAACAGAACAGAACAGATAAACCGCTAATGTGCTGCAGTTCGGGTATTAAATCCTTATTTAGAGAGAGAAAAAAAAAGACATTTACCAAATGTTAAAAAGCATCTTCAAGCATATTTTACCTTCAAGACAGGTAGGACAGACATCTTCCTCTTCTAATATAGAATCGACATATTCTCTTCTTGCCATTAGAACTTCATCGGGCAATTTCTTAGATTCTAGATGGCGTTCTTTTGATGTCGCTCTACTAGTAGAACCGAGTTGCATGTTCACTTCACTGCTAATCTTTGGGCTTATATTCGGATTATTTGGTAAATGACTCCTAGTGTGCATTTGTGGATTGTTAGGTGCCACTGCAGAGCTTGAAGAGCCTGTCGTCACCTGGCCATGTGATGGACCGGCATGCATTTCCCCTAGGCCAAAAAATGCTCCGTACTGCAGACAAACAGTCAAAATACAGTCCTGATACTAAATCATAGGACCATTACGATGCATCTCAAAATTGTAGTTACGGAAGTAAATATTCTATTTCCCGAAATACCAATAAGTTGTACAAAAAAAAAAATCAAGCTAAAAAATGTTGTTCTAACTAGAACTCTTAAAAGTAAAGCCAGTTTATGCTTCCAAACAGCGGTCAGATTCTATAAGGTACCACAAAGCAAGTTAATAGAAAAAGGGGTGAAATCGTAATGTTTAAGCAGTATCAATCATCAAAGCAGAGTTCATCACTTTCTAGCACAATCAAAACTCAAAAGTACAAACTACTTGCTACAACAGATTGAGGTATAACCTGTCTCAATAAACATAAATACATCGGTACGAAAAATAACGATAAACCGCTTTCAGGTGGAGATAACTTCATCCTTTTAGTTTTTACTAGTTCTCCGATATTCTCATAAAAATGCACCATTAACGATTCAATTTCAAGCCAATATGCAAAAGAGGTGCAATTGTTAAGAGCAACCCCAACAATGAGTTGGTAAATTAGGCAGTGTCCAGTGCATATATCTATTATAACTTGACACTTTTTCTATCAACACTCCAACAACACTCCCTATTACTTTCCCTATTTTTAATAAAATATAATATATGGGGGAAAAGTAAGAGAGAGACAAGAGAGAGAAAAAAAAGAGAGAAAGCAGCCGGCAAAGAGGGGAAAGGAGAGAGACAAAGAATAAAAAAAATGGGTAGGGAGTGAATAGTGCCTCCCTAAATGGGGGGTTTTTAGGGAGGTACTATTCATTTTTGTATTTTAGGGAGGGGTTTAGGGAGTCTCTTGGAGCCTAACTTTGGGGTTTGGCTCCCTAAAATAGGGATGATAGCCAATTTAGGGAGTTTGTTGGGGTTGCTCTAAGAACAGTATTTAAGTATCTCGATGACAGTGTTACTTGTTCAAAGAGATCAGGTATAAACCAATTTTTCGAGATTTCCTGAAGAAGAAATACATAATATGTTGGGATTTGGTAAAATTGGCCGTGATGTTTCGCCCGTGTATCACAAAGCTGTTAATCAGTGGAGTGGAATTATTAAGGTTGCTACTCTACACAAATTCAATATCCAAACACTGCCTAATACTCTTCTTTAGGCAAAACTGATATTGAAGAAAAATGGATGATCACCCAGAAGCGAAGTATATGCAAAAAGGCAAAGGCAACCTTCACAAGTAATGAATTAGACAAGACAATGGGCCCACCGCTCAAAATTCCCCAGGCTAAGCAAATTATATCGTCATCCTCTTAGGGCCGGCCAGAGGGAAATCTTTTGTGATTCCCTTGTCCCGGCGGCATGGATGACCTCCCTTTGACTAGAAGGGGAGGGGAATAGTCGATGTGCATTTAAGCTTGTCCGGACCCCCCTAATCGTCAAACCAAAAAAAACAAATGAACTGTCTGAACATACCTTGGTTTTTAAGTTATGAACGGAGCAATTGAGGCAACTGCAATTCCCATGGTTGGACGTGTTGGATTCAACATTCTCTTCAACTTCAGGAACAAGAAAGCAACAGCATAGACAACCCATAATGCAATTCAAATCCCTACATTAACTAGACCTCTGCTTCTGCTTCATCCAATCGTACTGGAGACAAAAAAAGAAAAAAAGGAAGAAAATCATAAGCCATGCTACCAGACAGAATTCATTCCAGAAAATAATTGTTTTTTTATAACCATGTTTCTAGACCCGTTTTCGAGCAACTCAATGGGCCAATCCCACTCCCATTTGCGGAGAGCCCAATTAAAGTAGGGCAAAGTTCCGTATGGACTAGCCCCAGGATGGATCATGCAACAGTAAGATAATACCCAGAACACAATACAATAAGTATTAAGAAATTTGACAGCACAAATTCTGCAAGAACAGGAATTCTTTTTTTTTTTCAATCAACTGCAAGAACAGAATGGCTGAATGAAATTAAAAGGGGAAGACTAAAAATCAGCAACTTTGAAATGCAATTCCTATTGAATATTTTTTTTTCCCCTCTTCATATGTTCGATTAGGGAAAAAAAATAATCTGAAGTTGCAAACTCTCCCAAGAACTATGCAATAACATAAGCACACTATCATATATGTGCACAGACGAATAAACATAAATATGAATAATGTTATTAACGAGAGACAAAGACATGAATACGTACATGTTTATGCTCTAAATGTAGAAGACAGAGATAGGCAAAAACCCACAAAGGAAGGAGAGAGAGAGAGAGAGAGAGAGAGAGAGAGAGAGAGAGAGAGAGAGAGAGAGCGAAATTTCAAGGTTTTGATTGAGGTATCTCAACTGGAGGAGACCTAACGAATCTAGGATTCTCTGTCGGTGTTGGGTTTAAGGAGATTTCCGAGGGAATTTTTTTCCTGTGAGAAAATCCGAGGGAATTTGGAAAGGCTCAGTTTGGTAAGTTGTTGGGGTCCTACTTTATGAATTTGAGCCATTCTACTTAAGCACCTCTCAAACGTACTAATAAATTGGGTGAGTTCCATTGGACATTTTGGGGTGGGAAAAATCGTTCATTTTGTAAGTCTGGAAAATGAACATTAATGGCGAAAATCAGATTGATCGGATATTAATGATGATCTTAAAATTTTATATATTTCCCTTGAGATAAATGCATCGTTAAAATTCTTATTGTAATCAATTGATTTGAACAAAACATTTATTGATATATCTGATCATTTTTTCCGCATGGATAATTTAGATGGCTAGAGCTACATACAATAATAAATATCTCAAAATGTCAAAACATATATTGTGTGACCTCATACAATTGGGTGGGGGTAAATGATCAAACAGTGGTACTTGGGGCAATTATTTACCAAAACATGGTCATGGTATTTGGTGTGTATGAATGATGTGTTCAAAACAGTGTGTACGTAGCAAAGCTCTTATGAACTATCCGAATTCGGGGCCCTTGTAGTGTCTTTGGGAACTACACCTCGTAGTGCTCAATCTTAGCCATCCAAAAATATTTGAACGGTCCAGATTTCAAATGTTATCTTACATGACTTACCTTACATGTAAAATAATCTAGACTATTGATTGCCAAATGGACGGCTTTAATTGACACTATACTGTATCGTGCCCAAAAGACACTACGGGTCCCCGGTTCCGAATTATTCTAATTCCATTTGGGATTTCATCTTAATGGTAGTTACGCAACTAATCCTATTCCAAACGGAACAGTGAACACTAAACCCCATGTCCTTATCTTGTTAATATTCCATTGACCAAAACATTAATTATAGTACCAAAGAAATAAAACAAGAAATCACTCGGGATATTACCATCTTTTTATCACATAATTAAATTTTTCCTAAAATATCACATAATTAGATTTTTTTCTAAAAGAGATTGAGTCCTTATTAACTAATTCCATGTCCAAGTTCGTTTGATTTGGGTCTATCTCATGCCTTAAAAAATGGATTCATTGAACATATCTTTTATTGAGAAAAAAATTACTAGTAATAAATTTCGATCAATAACCATACCGCTGATGAGGAAAAAAAAAAAAACATAATGTGCGTACGTGAACGGTAGCGGAAGCATCTTTTAAAAATATCTAAATTCATATAAATGTTTGTGATAGTGATAATAATAGAGAGTAGGAGCGCAAGTTAAAAAAATTGAGGGCTAGAGTGAAGGGTCTTAAATCATGTGACTTAGGTTCTAACCATCTATATTATAAAATGGCTCAGTTTTTTTGAATTTCTTACATTTTCAGTCCTTGTATTTAAAGGATGGTCGAGATTATTTTTCACGCCAGCTCTCAAGGACTTAGATTGTAATCTATGGCCAAGATGCATTTTCGGGCTTAGATTTTGCCCTCCTAAATAGTTAGCCATACTTAGGAATGCAAAAACATTGTCTATTTTGATTCTCTCTCTCTCTCCCCCCTTCCTTTACTCATGATTACTGATTTGGGAACACAAATTCCACTCTCCTACTGACATGGGAACGCTAACCCAAGTCTATTCAGTTGGTGTGGCTAATCAATCCTTTGGAAAGGTAATTCATTGAGGTTTGATCCATACTTTTCCTCTAAATCGAACAACGATAGAGTGAAAAAAATATTCTTTACGACCTCAGCACTCTTCAGAAAATTACGAGAGGAAAAGGGAAACTAAAAAAATTATTCTCCATTTTTTGAGTAGGATCAAGTCTTTGGTCAAGGTGGTCAATAGAGTGATTGTGCAAAATTTGCTGCAACCATTTTGTACGTACACGTGTTTTTGCCTAATGCTGATTCAATTGATTTGTAGTTTTTTTAGCGAACAAAGGTTAAAAATAGAAGCAAAAGTGATCAGGTAAAATAAAAAGCTATCATAAACCAAATCACTTATTGAATGTTTCAGTTCTTTGATTGCCGTGAGCTCTCCTAATTAGCACATTTTGATTTGCTTTAATAAGACTTTGAGAAACTTAGGTTGGCGATTTGAGAATCACAATTGGAAAAATCAGAAGTAGGTCTTCATGGAATTGATTCTGTATTTGTGTTTTTTTTTTTTTTGCAGGCATTAATTCTAAGATTCACCTGGCATGGAATTCATTTTGAATACCATTCGGCTTGCACTTATCGTCGATCCACCTTAGCCATTCCCGTCTCTGATGTCTTAATGGAAAAGAAGCTCAAATTAGGTTAAAGCCATTCACTTACTGCAAAATATATGGACAAAATTTGGCACAGGGCAATTTAAATGTCATGCGATTGTTTTACAATCAGATTTCATTCGATGGAGTGCCTTCAGGCACGGGTTAGTTATTAGTGGCTAATAACCGGGTTTCTTTAGGGTCTGTGGGTTGCAGGGTCATTGCAAACACTGAATTCAAATGGATATTGATTTGTAGCACTAGAGATCCTTTGTACCCAATTATCAGTGTACCCATGTACAAAGAGAATTGCAGCCGCACGATTTTGAAACTATAAAAACTCACGCAAATCTTTTTTTATAGTGATATTAATGTGGAGTAGGAGCGCAAGTTAATAAAAAAGAGAACCAGAGCGAAGAGTCTTAAATAGCGAAGAGTCTAATAACCAGGTTTCTTTAGCACCAGATATCCTCTGTACTCAATTTTTGGTGTACATTGTACACCGTACTCAATTACAACGAAAATTGGGTACAGAGGAATTGAGCCCTGATTGTAGACCAGATAGCTTTCCATTTCTTGTATCAAAGTGTCGGCGGAGTAAGGTGGCCCAATGTTGACGGATTAGTGAAAAAAAGAGCCCTTGTTTGATTAGAGATGGCCCATGACTTTTTACTTTTGAACTCCATCAATGATACATACACACACTTTCAACCACACACCCTCTCACATGTGGTGGGGCCCACTGTGGGTCCCACATGGGGTGGGCCCCACCACATGTGAGAGGGTGTGTGGTTGTGTGTGGTTGAAAGTGTGTGTATATATCATTATTGCTATTTTATGGTCCCTTTTGGAGATTCCAACTAAATAAGGGAACACAATCATTGCATTTTTCAAAATCTACTTTTCTCATTTTACCTTTCAATCATTACATTTTCTTACTTTTTTAGTAGTACTAATTTCAAAAGGAGAGGTAAAAGAGAAAATTCATTACCTATTGCTCATTTAGTTTTGAAATGGAACAATTTTTTTCGGACAGCAAAAAGTGCAAACTGGAACTATAAAATGGGGACGGAGGGAGTAGTTTTTTGCTCATCCCAATCGTCCATCTCAGCATTTAATGTTCTGGATTTTAAAAAGACTTTTCCATCTCTTCCCCGAAGAATTTTGTTTAAAATCCAGATCATGAAAAACACTTTTGGACGACTTAAATGGGAGTGCTACACCGTGCAGAGAGCAAATGGGGCGCTACAGGGACCCAATTTGCTGATCGAGCTTGGGAAATTCGCACTCTATCTCTTGCTCTTCCCAGATTTTTATGACATTTCACTAAAACGTAAAAAAATGGCTCTTTTTCTCGTTATGTTCCCTACCGAGTCTTGTGAAATTTCATCCTGCTTATATTCCTGTTTACACCCGTTTTTTGTTCTAGTGTTCCTTAATGTACGCAGATGGATTGTAAATATTAGTCACGTACAGAGTAATATGGCATAGTTCAATTCAGAAAATATCGCTGGGCACGCATGGACTCCGTGCTCATTGTTTGTTTAATCTTACGGCGTTTTTAATTATCTTCGTTTGTTTACTCCTTTTAATGCCTAGTGTATTATTGTGCTCTTTTTCTTGTCCATTGTTGTTTGCGTGAGGAAGATGCGGATGGAACGCGGTATTGATGGGAGATTAATGTTTACATGGAACGGTGTATTGCAATTTGATTGTAATCCAAACTGATGTTTATATCTTCATGAGCGGATTCATTTTCGGTAGTTTCTCTGATCAAACTGAAAGAAGCAATTCAGGTTTTCCAGAATCACTAGTTCCAAGTTCTCCTAAAGTCAATAGGATTTTCTTTCGAAGTGACAGTCCTCGAAGCCTTCCTTTCACACTAGGCACACTACGGCACTAAAGCTGGGACTTTCCCGTCCTACTCTCCCGTAGAAGGGTTTATCGCTCTGTTTATGAAATGTTTGCTATTAACCTTAGCCCCCACCAATTCGAGAAGAAAATTAGCAGATCAAAAATCATTCGTTGTAGGAACCTCTCTTATAAGATGAAATTCAACATCTGGTGAAGTAAGTGCCACTATGGATATCTATTTCTGTTGATTTAAGATCCAATCCCATAGATATGGTACTACCAGACAGGAAAATAGCATTGGTAAGCTTCAAAGGTGCAGTGTCGGTTGCACATTCAACATAACGTTCGGACTCATGTGCCTGTTAAGAAATATTGTCCCACATTGCTTAGGAGAGGAATGAGTGATCACTTAATATATGCTGGGACCTCTCCACTCATTGCCAATTGGTTTTGAGTTGGATGTTTCCACATGGTATCAGAGCAGGGCCCATTCCACTCCACATTATAAAAAAAAAAATCACAATTCACACCCCGCGACAGACCAGCAAAAAGGCTGCACGATGATAGGACCCAAAAAGTGGCCACACGTGACAGACCTCAAATGCGGCTGCACGTGAGGGGGGATGTTAAGAAATATTGTCCCACATTGCTTAGGAGAGGAATGAGTGATCACTTAATATATGCTGGGACCTCTCCACTCATTGCCAATTGGTTTTGAGTTGGATGTTTCCACAGTGCCTTCTAGAACCAGGGGTCTTCGAGCCTGCTGCGTACGATTAGTCAGCCTTGCGGCGGCAAAAGGATTAGACTTCTCCCCGTTCTACGGTTCCCTGCGGTCCGAAGTTCAGAACAGTCATCCATCAGGGCATCTTCAACAACAAAATCAGCAATATCTGGAGCATGAAGTAAGAGCATCCGCATTTGGCGCTCTCTAAAATTGTTTGTTATATGACAAAAAATGTTAAAAATGGGTCCCAAAAATTATGTGTTAGAGGATTGTTAGATAGTGAATGAAAAAAGAGATCCATTTGACATTGTTAGGGTGTTAGTTAAGATGTAAAAAATGAAAAAGAAAGCAAAAAGAAAAAGTGCAGTCTCCCTCATTTCTCTCTCTCTCTCTCTACTGCACTTTGTCTTCTTTTTGCCGCCTTTCTCTCTATCTCTCTCTTCTTTCTCTCCCACTTGGACAAGGCTGGGCCCACAAAAACCACACTACAGTGCAAGCCACAGCAAACACTGCTGAGCGTCCGACACAAACGGAACCCCCCAAAACTACCTCAAACATTGTCAAATGGAGGGCACCAAAATGAGTTTTCTTGCTAGTTTCCTAAAGTCTTACACTAAAGTGGTCTAAAAATATCAAATGTAGATGCTCTAATGCAATAGGCTTTCGCATCAACTGCAAGAGGTACCGATTTTGACTAGATTCTCATGCTTCTCCTCTTCCCCTTCTTTAAAGTCCAATGCCAATATAATAATGTATCTAAATTTAACAAGCTATATTATAAAAGGGCTCAGTTTTTTGAATCTCTTACATTTTCAGCCCTTGGATTTAAAGGATGATCAAGATTATTTTTCACGCCAGCTCTCAAGGGCTTAAATCGATTAAGATTGTAATCTATGGCCAAGATGCATTTTCGGGTTTAGATTGATTTTGCTCTCCTAAATAGTTAGCCATACTTAGGAACACAAAAACGTTGTCTATTTTGATTATGTCTCTCTCTCTCTCCCCCCTCTTCCTTTACTCATGTTTACTGATTTGGGAACACAAATTCCACTCTCCTACTGACATGGGAACGTAACCCAAGTCGATTCATTTGGTGTGGCTAATCAATCCTTTGGAAAGGTAATTCATTGAGGTTTGATCCATACTTTTCCTCTAAATCGAACAGTGAAAAAAATATTCTTTACGACCTTAGCACTCTTCGGAAAATTAAGAGAGGAAAAAGGAAATTAAAAAAATAATTCTCTTCCATTTTTTGAGTAGGATAAAGTCTTTGGTCAGGGTGGTCAATAGAGGGTGGGGTGATTGTGCAAAATCTGTTGCAACCATTTTGTACATACACTTGTTTTTGCCTAATGTTGATTCAATTGATCTGTAGTTTTTTTAGCGAACAAATGTTAAAAATAGAAGCAAAAGTGATCAGGTGAAATAAAAAGCTATCATAAACCAAATCACTTATTGAATGTTTCAGTTCTTTGATTGCTGTGAGCTCTCCTAATTATCACATTTTGATTTGCTTTAATAAGACTTTGAGAAACTTAGGTTGGCGATTTGAGAATCACAATTGGAAAAATCAGAAGAAGGTCTTCATGGAATTGATTCTGTTTTTGTTTTTGTTTTTGTTTTTGTTTTGCAGGCATTAATTCTAAGATTCGCCTGGCATGGAATTCATTTTGAATCCCATTCGGCTTGCACTTATCGTTAGGGGTGAACAAAAAAAAAAAAAAACCGGACCGAACCAGATTTTTTTCGGTTCTTTTTATAGCCGGTTCGGTTCCCGGTTCTGTGAATTTTAAAAAATAGAGACCGGGTCGGTTCCTGGTTTCTAAGATTTTTAACCCGGTTCGAACCGAACCGAACCGGTTTTTTTTATATATAGTATATATATACTAATACCAACCCTTTTACACACCCCTCCCTCATTTTTCACCCAGACACAGAGAGAGAGAGATGCTGCCGACTCACCCCTCTCTCTCTCTCTCTCTCTCTCTCACACACACACACACACACACACACACACGCACAACGATCGTCCTCTACTTCTCTCACACCGATCGTCCTTTACACCTCTCACACCGATCGAAGGTCATAACTCCATCCATTGATCGTATTACCGTAACAACACCTGGAGGTCGTAACACCTCTTCGTGGTCGACACCGAGAATCCGAGATGGCACCGCGATCATCGTCAATTCGTCCATCATCGTTATCAACATCCTCTCATCCAGATCTGTTCGTTTATGTGTATCTCTTTCTTTCTTTCTTTCTCTCTCTCTCTCTGTGAGTTTGTGTGCGTATATATGTATGCATATGTGATTGAATCTGTAGATCTCTGTAAATCTGGTGTGTATAGTGTATACATATGTATATATGTATGTATTTTTTCATTATTTTTTTTGCACAGAGATGTATTTTTTCATTTTTTTTTTGTGAAAAGATGTCTGTAAATCTGATCTATTCCCCTGCTCTCTCGTGGAACCGAACCGATTTATGAACCGGCCTGAACCGACCGGAACCGAACCGAGTACAGAACCGACCTTGTAAAACCGGTTTCAGTTCCCTATTTCTCCCGAACCGGCTTTATTCGGTTCACTCAAAAAACCCCAGGAACCGGACCAAACCAGACCGGTTTCACCCCTACTTATCGTCGATTCACCTTAGCCATTCCAGTCTCTGATGTCTTAATGGAAAAGAAGCTCAGATTAAGTGAAAGCCATTCACTTACTGCAAAATATATGGACCAAATTTGGCACAGGGCAATTTAAATGTCATTCGATTGTGTTATAATCAAATTTCATTAGATGGAGTGCCTTCAGGCACGGGTCAGTCACTAGTCATCGCCTAAAAGACCTCTAAGTACATATGGTTCGAAGGTGCAGGCTTTAACAATTGAAGCAACCTTTTTAGTACATATGGTTCGAAGGTGCAGGCTTTAACAATTGAAGCAACCTTTTTACTACGTGGGGTTACAGCAATGCTACTTTCTCTTGCTTGTATTATCAACAGCCCCTCCAATATTCAACTTGAGGCCCACACAACTGAAGATATTGGATTAGCATGGGGTGTAAAAAATGAGTTGAAAAAGATGAAGGTCTCTACGGTAAAAAAATGTTCATCTAGATGCACAAAAGGGCCATATGAGCAACCCTGCTGTCAAAGAATGGCTACAGATCTAGGCTCGAACTCGTATTTTTCGATGTTGAAGACGTTGGATGAGATTACAACTGGGGCTTTGAGAAAGAAAGTGGAAACTCAAAATAGCATCGTGAGAAAGATGCACTACTTCCAGGGACGGAGCCTTCTAGTGGGGTGGGGTGGCGTGGCGTGTGCCACCCCGATTTCAAAAATTATTATATTTTACACTAATGGATTAGACACCTATTGATGTTCAAACAACTTGATTTTTATACGTACGAAGCAAAAATAACTTTTTAAGAGATGAATGGTTCGGATCATTACAAAATACCTAAAAAGACTTTCATTTAAAGATCTCAGGAGAATGGAATCAAGCTTTTATTTTTATTTTAACAAAATAGATAGTTCATGATAAAGCTTGAGTTTGAGCTTAACCTTTCGATTAATAGTTTTACTAAAAAATATACTCCATCCATCTCAAAATGATAGTCGCTTACGAAAAGACGTGCAATTTTTAGATCAAAGAGTAAAATACTTCCGTATATTTCGCACCAAATTAAAGATATCGATTAGCTCTTTAATTTGATGCGAAAAATTTGAAAAAACAATAAACGGAAGTACTTTATTTTTTATCTGAAAATTATATGTCTTTTCATAAGGGATATCATCTTAGGATGGAGGGAGTATAATTATATCAGTAGACTTTCGTTTAATGACGCCACCCCCGAATGTAATTCCTAGCTCAGTCACTGACTACTTCTTTACAAGCTCAAATACAATAAGGATATTGGGGGGAGGCTAGATGATATTGTTTTGAAGATGCATGATTTTTGTTTCTGCGGTTATAGAAAATTTATGCATAGTTCAACTTTAAAACTATTGACAGAATTCATGTTGCCGTTATAAACCAAAATTCAATGTTCGATTATACCTATCGTCATCGATGACCGATTAAGCTCATTTTTTGCGGGGATACACTATTCTGCGGACGCTACAAGATGAACGGTTCAACGGTGCACCTTTTTTATATCTACCCATTACCATAAACTTTACATTAAATAGATAACTACAAAGAAAAAAAATCAATAGCTATGCTTCTTTTTCTTTCTTTCTTTCTTTCTTTTTTTATCGCAAGAATCCAATATGGCTAGCTGAGTCCAAAATTTTTTTCAACTACTTTATTCGTACGATTGAACTTTGAAAGTTGAGCGCGAGAATTGTGAAATAGTGTAGCATTCGGATCATTATGAAAAAAGTTGTGCAGTAGTAACATTTATGGCCCAAAAATTAAATTCTAGCTGTGTGTGGTGTGGTTCAGCAAATATCTTCTGCGAAGGGGTCCGGATCTTTTCTGGACTGGACAAGATAGTCCAGATCTTGATCTTCCATCAATGATTTGGTTTGGATTTACTCGTACATGAGTAAATTCAAACCATTAATTGTAGTAAATAAACGATTTAGATCAGATTTGGACTGTTTTGTCCAGTCCACCGGAGAGAATTCATTTCCTTAATTTGCAAAGTGAAGGATTAGGAAATTAATACGCTTTTGCACGATTAAATTACTAAAACAAGCTAAAAGTTCCCCTGGCTTCACAATTACTCCAGAAGGTGTATGGCCCTACACCTTCATGACAACCACGTTCATGGGTAGACCACCACAATTATAAACGAAAAGCAAACAAAGAACCAGAAATCATTAATCAGCAAAAGAGAAAAGAAAACACTGTCCCACACTAATCATACACAAATTGGCCTTACAACAGAGTCTAATTCTTGCCTTTTGTTTTTCTTCTACTACTTATACCCCCACCGCATCTTCTGATTGAAGCTGGTTCCTCACTTGGGAGTTAGGACTGATCAGGATCCCACAATGGGCAGAACCACCGGCGTAAAAATGCCCAGTTTCTGCCTAAAGAGAATCAGGCCTCATGGCCGGGTTCGGTCACCACCTATCCAATCGAAAAAGGACTCAAAAATCAGTCAGAAAAATGAGGATTCTGGTGATGTGATCAAGCCACCCATTGGGAGGAAGATCATGATTGTTGTCGATTCGAGCATGGAAGCTAAGGGTGCTGTGCAATGGGCATTGACTCACACTGTTCAGAGCCATGACATCGTAATTCTTCTTCATGTCACCAAGCCTTCCAATCAAGGTTAGTGATCAATTGGACCTTTTAAAAATGTTTTTTCCTCCCCACGATTCGAATTCAGTGTGTAAATTTGCTTGTGTATTTGGAGAAAAGTGCAAAAATGTTTTAGTTTTTGTTGCAGGTGAAGTGACTAGCAAGAAGATAGCTCCAAGGGTTTCTGAATTCCTTCAATCCGTGAAGAATATGTGCCAGCAGAAAAGACCTGAGGTGGGTATTGTCTGGAATTCTAAGTTAATGGGCTATGTGATCTTTCATAGAGGTGCTAGGGAATTTGTGACCCTATAGGATATTGAATTGAGTTTAATATTTACATAAGATGAAAAAGTCCCAAAGTCCTGACTGTGAGATACAAGGATTACTATTCCTTTTTTTTTTTCTAATTTTATATTAGTAGATATTTTAAAATGTCTCGTACACGAGCGTAAAGATTTATTAGAATGACGAAAGGCTTTTGTTTTTGAAAAACTTAGTGACATGCGAATACTTTATTTTTATTTTTTTTTCAATTAGGGAATTGTTGATTTAGTCATTAAGTAGTTAAGTGTATGAGCGTGACAGGTACAAATTGAGGTAGCAGTGGCAGAAGGGAAAGAGAAAGGGCCAACCATAGTGGAAGAGACAAAGAAGCAAGGTGTGGCGATGTTGGTTTTAGGGCAGAAGAAGCAATCGGTGACGTGGCGGCTCCTGGTGACGTGGGCGGGGAATCGGGCAAGTGGCGGCGGAGTGGTCGAGTATTGTATCCAGAACTGTAGTTGTGTGGCGATTGGAGTGAGGAGGAAGAGTAAGAAACTTGGAGGGTATTTAATCACCACCAAACGCCATAAAGATTTCTGGCTCTTGGCTTAATGTACATTTATCGCATTTTATCTTACGAATCGTAAAGCGTGTAATCTCATTCCATAGTAATGTCATTGTTCTTGCAGTGTTTGTAAATAATGAGGAATCATATTGGTTTAATGAAAGAGAATTTGGTATGAAATGAAAATTGAAAAGTGAAAGTGTGTATGTCATAATTGAGGGCATTAACTATAATGGCTAAGAAAAATATGATGGGGTCCTCTGGGGTCTTTAAGGACTCTTCTGATCGTACACTTTGCTCAATTAGGGCACATGGTATATGAGTTCTTTGGTGACTGGGACCTTAATTAGGCATGTTGGGGGACAGTTAGACCCACCTGGAACAATCCTCTTTCTGCTTTTTTGTCCCTAAAGCCAGGTAGAGAGCTTAATTGGCTTTTCGTAATGGTTCCTACCCATCCTAGCTAAAAATGTAAAATGTGTCCCAACTCAAATGAGCATAGTAAGTGTTAATGTTGTTCCAGCTAAAAGAACGCATCAATCAATCATATAAGTGGTTGGTACGGGGATGGGCTTCGATAATAGTGATATGGTTATGTTATATCGATATTGGGAAAATTTTGTATTAGAAGGTTTAAATTTTTAATATTTATTTACACATATTTGAAACCTTCGCAACAAAGACGAAATTCAGAAATGTATTTCAGGGTGCTCTGAGAAGTGCCTACCCTTTCCAACTTGACATGGGACCCTTGGAAGAAAGGAGAAAAGTGCCATCCAAACTTTTGGGCCATATCAAAAAGTAGAAGAAATGGAACTTTCACTTCTTCATTTTTCTTCCTATTTTCCATTATGGTCCTTTTATTTGTCACTGACATCTTCTGTCTGTAACGGTTGAGATTCCAGTGGATTTGGTTAAGTTATGGACCTAACTGAGCCTCGCTTAAGGTGGGCCAAACTTGTGCAAACCAGTCCAAGTAGTATTAAGGCTGAAGGTATTTCCGGCCGAGTCCAACGAGTCTCGTTTAATCAACTCGAGGTGTAGCCTTCCTATTATCCAAAGAATTCACGAAAGAATTTGGAGGATTTCACCGGCCCGTACAATTATTGTGGGCAATGCACGTCCAACTCCAATAAAAATTGAGGCCGTATTCCACTAACTCAAAAAAACCAAAAAGTCAGCTTATTCCTAAAACCGAGACAGTCACTCTTTCTGTCTCTCACAATACATCACATAAAAAGCCGTGAAAAGCCAAAAAGCCAAAAAACTACCTTAGCGGAACACCCCCTGACACGCACATGGGTAAAATCTCATCTCATCTCTCTCTCTCTCTCTCTCTCTCTCTCTCTCTCTCTGACACGCACATCGGTGAGTCTGATGTCATCTCTATCTCTCTCTCTCTCCATTTAGACACGCACATGGGTAAAATCCTCTTTTATTGCAAGATTTGTTCTCTATCTCTCTCTCTCCACTCCACATAGGCACAATCTCTCTCTCTCTCCTGAATTCTCTTAGGGTACCTTGTCAAAGTGTCTAAACATAAACCCTAGGGTACCCTTTAAAAGTGGCTAAACCATTAAAAATCTATAATAGGAAAGTGCACCATGAACCTAAACCCTAGGGTACATTATGAAAGTGTCTAAACCTAAACCCTAGGATACCCTATGAAAGTACCTAACCCCTAGGATACCCTATGAAAGTGCCTAAACCTAAACTCTAGAGTACATTATGACTAGGATACCCTATGAAAGTACCTAAAATCTTAGGGTACCTTGTAAAAATGCCTAAACCACTAAAATACTATAATAGAAAGTGCACCATAAACCTAAATCCCCAAAAAGAGTGACTTACTTTAATAGTAATTAAAAAGAGTGACTAACCTTAATGGTAATTAGATGCCTCTTTTCTATACCTAGAGGTAAAAATCTGAAGAATTTTTTCTGAAAACTTTGCTCAATCCTTGTACCTAGGGGTGTAACCGGTTAGGTTCGGGGGGATATTTGCAGGAACCGAGCAAAATCGGTTCGGGAAGGGTATAGAACCGAAACCGAGTTCTAAGTAGTCGGTTCGGTTCTTATTCGGTTTTTCAAATTCGGTTCGGTTCCAGTCCCGGTTTGGTTCTTAATGATGGGCTAGGCCTCATTCAGGTTTTGGGCCAAGCCCAGTTAAGCCCATTACAAATTCAAACCATTCAACACATTATAAATTTGTACCTCCAATCTCTAGCCCCATTCAAATTCCATACATAAGTACATATCTAAATTTGGGCCAAGCCCATTGAAAAAAAAAAAGAAGAGGCTACTAGCATAATTCAAGCCCAATAAAAATATTAAAAAAAAAGGGAGCACTAGTAAGGCAGCAGCTGCTGCAAGCCTTCACGGCTCCTCAACCTCCCTCTCTGTCCAGTGTCCATCATTAGTTCATTACAAGACTACAAGTTCATTACAAATGTTGGCAGTAGCAACTAGCAAATCCAAAGTTTCAAACACAAGTACACATAACCACCTAAGTTCAAATACAGCAAGCAAGTTCCAGCAATAAGAGAAAAAAAAATAGTAGACATCAAGTCCATAAATTCTCCAAGTGAGCAATTCAACCAAAGTCAGCAACTCTCCAACCAAAGGCTTCAAAGTTCAAAATTCAAACCTGCAAATTTAGGCAATAAAACGAATTCAATTAAAGATGAAATATCATGTAAATGTAGATTATCTATGCTCAAAATGACTTGGAAAAAATCTTACCACAAATCTTACCAATTACCATAGCTTTACCTATACCTCGGTGACGCATGCATGAATCCTCAAGTGCTTCCAAAACCACTAAAAAGTAACAAAAACATACAAGATTAGAACATGAAACAAATTAGACCAATGAATACTTACAAGTTACAACAAAAGTCAAACAAACACACTATAAGTAAAGACTAAAGAGTAGTACTCGATTCAAGTTCCTCCACCTCATCTAATTGATCTCGAAGAGAAATTTGACATGGGTACCGCAACCAATTTTGAGCACAAATAAGGGCATCCGCCACTTTGGGAGAAAGAGAGGTCCGGTATGGATCAAGAATGCGTCCTCCGGTGCTAAAAGTGGATTCGGATGTAACAGTGGATACTGGAATAGCTAGAATATGTCGTGCCATTTGAGAGAGAATGCGATACCTTGAACAATTAGCGGACCACCAATTCAAGAGATCAAACTTCTCATTCTTTCGATCTTCCATAGCCTCTAACCAATACCTCTCTAACTCCGATTTGCTCACCATATTAGTCTCCTCTTCCATGTGTTGATCAAATTCCGAATCCAATGTCTCACTCAAACCCATACTCCGCTTTGCATTCTTCTCCTTGTTTCTAGACTCATCAACATTTGATGCTTCCTCATGTTCAATAGTCCTTTTCTCATACCAATTATAAATCATTTTCATTCCTTCCTTAATCTCAACAACCTTGCTTTCAACCTCCCTCTCAGTTACTCAGTTAGGTATTTTCTCTAGCTAAATCTCACATACTCAAATTTGTAACGGGGATCAAGAACATTAGCATACAACAACAATTGGTTAATTTTCTCAAACGTACCCCAATATTTGTCAAACTTCAAGCGCATGCCCCTAGCCAATATCACCATCTTTAAATCATCACTCTTTTCCAAATTAGCAATTGCATTTTTAACCGTTGTGACCTCTTTGTAAAATGTATTGCAAGTCACATGCAAAGAACCCGATAATCTCTCGATTACAATGTAAAAGGTTCTAAGAATTTCAACATACAATTGCACAACATTCCAATCATCACTACTAGGAGTACCAAGCTCTCTCGCTCTCCCTTTCCCTTTCTTTTTCCCTCTCTTGCTTGACCCACCAACTACTTCCCCTTCCAACACATTTTCATTCGCATTCTCATGGTCTAAATTAACCACATCATCTCTAACACCAACAACAACATTTAGATTATCTTCCTCCTCCAATCCCTCTAATGCTTTTTGGTAAACCATAGCTATTTCCAACATAAAGAAAGTTGAGTTCCAAAGAGTAGGCACATCTAAACAAGGCACAAGTTGAGAATCAATTCTATCTCTTTTGACACATTCTTTAAACTTTTTGTACCTTTGGGGTGAGGATCTCACATACCTCACAAAATTGCGTACTCTTGCAATTGACACATCAACATCTTTCAACCACTCACGGACAATCAAATTCAATATATGAGCACAACACCTAACATGTAAAAACTCATGGTCTAGAATAGTGGAGTCTCTTTTAGAGGTCTTCTTCTTCAAGAAATCAACTATGCCATTATTGGAGCTTTCATTATCAATTGTGAGTGTCAAGATTTTGTCAATCCCCCATTCCACCAAACATCTTTCTACCTCCTTACCAAGTGTCTCGCCTTTGTGATTTGGAACTAAACAAAAGTTAAGAATCTTTTAATGTAGTTTCCAATCACCATCAATGAAGTGAACCATAAGACACATATAGTTAAGATTTTGAAGAGAAGTCCAAGTGTCCGTGGTAAGACAAATTCGTTGATTCTGAAACACTTTCTTCAAAGCTTTCTTCCCATCTTTAAACAATTGCAAACAATCTCTTGCAGCCGTTACTCTAGATGGGATTTTGGTCCACTTTGGTTGCACCACATGCATAAACTTCTTAAAACCTTGACCTTCAACAAAACGGAAGGGCAATTCATCAATAATAATCATTTCAGCCAAGGCCTTTCTACACGCCTCCGCACTAAAGCTTATGACGGTAAGCCTTAGTGTCTCTCCTGCACCAACGGATGGAAACCTTAGGGTTTGTTGCCTCTTATCCCCCCCATGCTTCTTCTTATACGCATCACTAAGCTCATAATCTTTACATCTTTTACCAAGATGGGTTCTCATTGACGATGTCCCATTATTATTGGAATTACAAGTAAATTCTGTTCCACAATAGTTACAAGTAGCCTTTTCCTTGTAACCCGGTGGTATTGCCTGGGGCTTGGGTTTTTTTCTTAAAATGGTCCCATACAAACGATGCATTTTTAGCTTTTGCTCTCTTTCTTACGGGTTCATTTTCCTCATAATTCCCTAAGATAGGGTCATCATCAATATCCTCCATATCAATATCAATCGTATTCGACCCAGTTTTAGTAACCCCGGATTCATTCATCTACAAAACAACAATACAACCACACAAAAAGCAAATAAATACCATAGTCCATGACAAACAATCACATGCAGAGCGACAAGCCAACAAGCTAACCAAACTTCAATTATTTGCGGTAACCACCAATTCAACAAGCCAACTGCCATTATTTGCGGTAACCACCAATTCCAATCACAATGGACATAAACTAAAGGGGCAGAAGTCAGAGACCAAGAAAAGTTGTAATACCTTTGGCATGTCGATTGCCGAGTCAAAATACAACCAGCCAAGTCAAAATACTACTGAAGAGTGAAGACATGGATCAACCTGGAAAGGAAAATGAACGCAAATCGTCACGCGAAAACAGACTGAAAAAGTGAGGAATAGATCACATCCCATAGCTCAAACTAACAGATATATATAATTGATACTCTACTGAAACAGATGCAATGAGAACAAAATCCACAGATCTACTTAGATACATATACTCAGATACACATTCTCGATCGTAAGATGAGACATTGCAGAGAGATATATACTCATATACTATACTCATAGTAGAGAGAAATATACTCATATACTATACTCATAGCAGAGAGAGATATACTCTTGATCCACAGAAACAAATACATAAGTGTATACTCATATACCGACTGGGTTCGAACCCTTTGAGAGAAAGAGAGAGAGAGAGAGAGAGAGAGAGAGAGAGAGAGATTACTCTGTTACTGGGTTCGAAGTTCGAACTCGATCAGTAACTCAATCGATTGCAAACTTGCGAGTTGCGATCTCCAACAGTCCAACTCGAAATCTTGAACTCCGACTGGGTTAGACGATGGACATGGAGATTGAAGATTGGAGAGAGAGAGAGAGAGAGAGAGAGAGTCGCCGCCGCAAGACTTAGGGTTAGGGAGGGTTTGAGTTTGTGGAGTCTGGAAATGATAAGATTTGGGGGAAAAACCGAAAAATAGAAAATATATATATACTATGTATTAAAAATTATATAAATATATATATATATAATTAAAACCGGTTCGGTTCGGTTTGAAACGGCCTCAAAAATTCAGGAACTGAGAATCGAACCGGGTTTCAAAAAATAAAATTTTTGAGAACCAGACTAAACCGGATTTACAACAAACTGGAAAAAAAAAAACAGTTCACACCGGTTCTTCAGTTCGGTTCGGTTCTTTCTTTTTTTTTGTTCAACCCTACTTGTACCACCTTATTCGGTTTGGGTCTCAAGACCTGGATTTCAAATTATTAATCATTATCCTTATTTCCCTCCAATCATTATCCATATTTTTAATTTTATTCTAATTTCTCTCTCTAATCATTACCCCTATTTAAAATTATTACTCTCATCTCTTTCTCCACTCAAAATCCAAATTTCAAATCCAAAACCCAAACAAAACAAGGCATACGAGAACTGGGAGGACGATCCAAGGCTTAAGTTCCAGGATGTTGCACAAGCCCAAATCGGTTTTAGCCTTTCTGGTTTGCAGTAGAATGTTTCGACCAGAAAGATGCTCAAGCCTTGTTGTAGTATTTGGGATTAGCATTACGTCCTTTTTCAGGGTATCATTCCATAGCAGGGACCTAATTACGTGGATTTTTACAATTATAACAAATTGTATCCCTACTAATATAATTGTAAGAAATAAAAAATTGTTATAACTTAGGATTATGAAGGTTTTTCAACACATGTGTACCTATTTTTTTTAAAAAAAATTTACATAAAAGGAACTTGCAAGGACTAATGTTATCGCTTTTTTCTGAAATAACCTAAAATACTATGTAGTTTAATTAAGGAGATTATTTAGAATTGTACAAAAGCTCGGCTCCTTTAGGAATTAGGATATTACTAGTCGTACATAAACATTTGTACATAAAATGTACAAATAAATTGGTTTGGGACCATTCCGGATCTCACACAGATGATTGGAGCCGTTCATGTCTTCTAAATAATGTTTAGAGTTACCTCATAAAAAAACAGCTGAATTAGATATTGGTAAATGCTCCATCGGTAGCTCATGCGGTAGAGCTATTGGATGCCCCACACTGCATCCTGGGATTGTGCTTTCGCTCCAACTTTGTTATTTAGAAGCATGCCCAAAGCGTAGGGCTAGTGTCGGAGTGAGCAATTTACCGGTAAGACCGGATCGAATCCACAGAGACCGAAGGAATCCGAGCGTGAATATTGTCTTGCGCGAGATGGTTTTAGCCTTGAAGCGGCAAACTTTGACTTGGGGTTTGGATTGGAATTCTCTCGACTTCGAGAATGACTTGAAATTGATTTAAAAGACTAAATTAAACTAAGGCTAAGTCTAGGGGATTTCAACGCCCTTTGCCTTCCGGCTTGATCTCGTGACTTCCGAACCTCCCGAGCCTTAGCCAAATCTTCATTTCTCGGCTCTCGGAGCTCGGGAGAGGGGATTGACTTTGTCACTTTCCCTTGGTTCCTTCCGATTCCTTTAATTGCGCTCCAAAACGAGCGTTCTAACCGTCTTAACCCTGAAACTCGGAAAACCACTACAAATGCACATCAATCATATAAATTGAGATTAAGCGTGTGTGCGCGTGCAAAACCAACGTAGATAAGCCCTTTTATAAGCAACTTCTAGGGCTTATCAGATTGAGTCCCATTCCCCCCTCCCATGTAATAGATTAGGAATGACGAATGACAAAAAAAAATAAAAAAAAAATGCTCCATCGATTTATTTTACCGATATCCGATTGAGCTGATTTTTTTATGGGATATCAATAAACATTATTTTGAAAAGGAAATGACTATAATACACACCCATTAAAGGTGTGTACCATATGCACCTATTGTATGGTCCAGATTGTGCCACCTCATTGGCAATCGTAACATTTTTTAGTGTTTCGTATCTTTTCAGCAATATGATTCGTAACATTTTCTATGATTCGTAGCATTTTGAGGTGTTTCGTAACTTTATAAAAAAATCGTAACTTTTATAAAAAAATTCGTAACTTTTATAAAAAAATTCGTAACTTTTATATGGGTGTGTATCATACACACCCAAATAAGGGGTGTGTATTGTAGCTTTTCCTTTTGAAAAATATGAACGATTTTGAACATCTGTGTGAGACCCGAAATGGTCCCAAATCAACAACTTTATACATTTCCTGTACCCACTACCCATATGTTTATCCGCTCCTCCTCCTCTAGCACCCCTCCGCCCCTGGTTTTACCACATCCTTCACCAACTATTTTAGTATTTTTATATCTATATCTCAGCCTTATTTTTTCGAGAAGAAGCACAACAGTCCTATTGGGTGCTATTGGAGCATCCGCATTTGATCATTTTAGACCACTTTAGGGACATGTTTTTATTGCAAAAGTCAGATAACCAAAAAAAATTTACTTTTTTACACCCCATTTGAGCACTTTAAGGGGTTCATTAGGTAGGGCACCCTGGCATGTTCATTTTTTACACCCCATCTGAGCACTTTAACAGTCATCACGGCCATGTTCGGCAGGGGTTTTGAGAACCTGGACTCAACTTTTTCGTGTGGGTCCCTTGGGCCCGCTCAATGTTAACCACTTTATTTACTCTCCCATTTATATTTTTGGGAGCACCACTCTATTCCATACATTGTGCGAGATGGGTCCATGGAGCCCACTTCGAAGACCCACACAAATGATCTAACCTGTTCATTACTTTTAAAATAATTATTTTGAGTGACTCCTAAAAAATCAGCTCATTCGAAAAATTATAAGTGGTTGATCAATCTTCTAATTATTCATTCACCAATTGGGATCCTAATTTTGACAAAAGTTTGAAAGAGAGTTAGACAACTGGATCAAGTACTTAAAGCTGTCGATTGACCAATTTTTTTTTCTGAATGACTCAAACAATAATTTTAGAACTAATGGATGGCTTAGATTATTTGTGTGGGTCTTCGAAGTGGACCCCCACGGTCTTATCTCGCACAATATATGGACTAGAGTGATGCTACCAAAAATATAGATGGGAGAGTAAATAAAGAGGCTGACATTGAGGGGACCCAGGGGGCCCACACGAAAAAGTTGGAGAGGGGTTCTCAAAAACCTTGCCGAACATGGTGGCAGAGCTTTTGGGATTTAGAAAAAGACTAGCACCGATAGCACGGTCCTGAGTAATACTACAAACACACCCTCGGAAAAAAATTTGTTCACCCACGCCAAAAGAGGGTGAACAAAACCCTCACTCTGATTGGTTGAAATAGTGTGGGGTCCACCAAAATTGGTGTGAATCCCACTACAAAGTGATGTCATGCTTACCAAAAAGTGTATTGATTCCGTGGACCATACACCATTTCAACCAATTAAGATGAGAGTTTTGTTCATCCTCTTTTGGTGTGGGTGAATTTTTTTTTTTCCACACCCTCTCATTCACACCTCCACTCACACCCACTTTGGATTGCTGAGAAGTGTCCTTCCACTTTGGTAGTCAGAAGAGAGAGAGAGAGGACACATGTAAGCGAGAATATGTATGGAAGGATATGTATATAGCATTAGTGGCACGGTCCTTCCCCTGGCATCAATTGATCAGTCCAGGTGACCCCAGGAACCATTTCTTTTCAAAAACCGGTCTCTAATTCAAAAACCGGTGAACAAAAACGGTTCAACCAGGTAACCGTTCCACCCATTCGTGGGTCAATCGGACCCGACCGGAATTTTTAAATCTTTAAACTCCAAACTTTACTACTTCCTCCGTCCCCAAATGGATGTCCAAAACCACTGTTCACACCTCCAAACAAATCATTTATATTCCGTATTTTATAATACTTTTTACAATTTTGAAAATTTTGTTTAATAAAACAAAGCAAGATCTATCAAACAAGATTCATATTGCATATATAATTCATCGAGGAGTGAATAGTGATTTTGGACATCCATTATGGGACAAAGGAAGTACTTTACAGCTTGCACTGCAGGACGGCTGGCCTTGTGGGCCACCTCTCAAGCATTAAAACGCACGGCTATTGCTCTGGATTTCTCCTCCTTAGGGCAACCCCAACAAACTCCATAAACACCTCCCTATCCCTATTTTAGGGAGCCAAACTAAAAAAAAAGCCCCAACAGCCTCCTCAAAATACAAAATGCTACAGTGGCTCCCTAAAATCCTCCCCATTTGGGGAGCCACTGTTCACTACCCTCCCAATTGTTTATTCTCTCTCTCTCTCCCCAACCATTCTGCTCCAAGATCCGGCCAGCATCCTTTCGAACTCGTCGTCGCCAAGTTTCCCGACGAAAGCCGCCTTCCCGTCGAGCCTCCTGACGGCGACGCCACATTCGCCGGCGTGTCGCCGGGGACCTTGAGTGATCCCGGCGCCTCCGCTGGGGATACGCCGGAGATGGTGGGGACGAAGTCGATTAGCATCTCGCCGAAGCTGACGATGAAATCCTTCGAGGGGACTACTTTGTTTAGTTGCAGGAGTGTCTATATGGGTGTGTATGTATATATGGTAGTGTATGTATATATGGATATTATATTGTAATATTTTAAAAAGTAAAAAATAGTATTTTAATAGTAGAGAGTTGGTATCGGTAGTATTGTTGGAGTATTGAAAATGACATGGGAAAATAAACAATTATTCACTAATTTTTTTGGCTCAAGATTTATTGAGCCATGTTGCACTTGCTCTTAGCGTTTTATAATGGCTTTGGTTGCCTCAAGCTTTTGTTTCAGCGATGTGGGACAAACGCAAGTTCCATGTCACTTTGTTTATTTTTTATTTTTCCTTATTTCTCTTTTTACACATTATATATATATATATATATATATTAATGATGTAATTATAACGTCACGGTTCGATAGCGGTTCAACCGATGATCCGTTCGCCCGGTCCCTTTTCCGGTTCGTCCTCCGGTCCGAATTTCAAAACATTGCTTTCTAGTGTTAAATAAAGGGTACCACCTAATGATGAGTGATTATTCTTTAGTCGAGGAGGCAAAAACATATAATTTTTTGGATGGAAAATTGGGTCTCATCAATAGAGGTTTATGATATTTTAACATTCCCACCGAGAAAGTAGGTAAGTAGTGCAAGTTTAAATGTTTCTTGTGGGAGATTGTGCAAGTTTGATCTTAAAAAATAAAATGTATTCGGTATTATTTTGTTAATTTTTTTTGTACCGTTCAAAAGATTTCAATGAATACTTTTAAATGGTGTAAAAAAATTTGAAAAAAAAAAATCTTGAAAAAGTTAGAAAAATGAGACATAGGGAGCAGTACTTGTTAAGTTCACAAGGAAAGCAAACCTCTCCGAAAAAGAAAAAGTTAGAAAAAAAAATGAAGAAAGAAATGCTTTTAAGCTTCAGCTAGCTCTTCTTTTTAATGTACAAAATGTTCCCAGGTTTGGCATTGGCATAGTTTCTTGGTTAGAGAGAGAGAGAGAGAGAGAGAGAGAGAGAGAGATGGGAGAAGAGGGTTCGATGAAGTATGTGGTGGAGAAGTTGAGTGAAACAGAAAGAGTATTTGGAGCAGAGAACTGGACAAACTATGCGCTTGAAAAGTTGAAAGAAACAGAGAGAGAGATGGGGGCAGAGGAATGGATGGAGAAGTTGAAGCATTTTCTTTATGTGCTTGGGCACTTAGGTCAGATTATTATGGCAAAACTGGACGAAGTTTTTACACCAGAGACTAGAGAACAAATCAAACACTGGGCTCTTGTTGCAACGCTCTACATCATCGCCGCGGTGGTTCTTCTGATCCTCTTCTGCTGCTGCATCGGCTTTCTTCTGATCCTCTTCCGGTTCTGCATCTGCTTTGTTCAGATCCTCTTCCGGTTCTGCATCAGCTTTGTTCAGATGCTCTTCCGGTTCTGCATCTGCTTTGTTCAGACGCTCTTCCGCTCCTGCTGCTGCTTTGTTCAGATGCTCATCCGCTTCTGCCGCCGCTTTCTTTGCTGCTGCGGCGGAAGGATGGTGGTCAAAATGATGAAAGCTCCTGGGACTGGGGGGGCACTCAAGATTCCTAGGGCTTCCTTTGAAGCTGCCCCTAAAGCGTATTTCCGCGGTCTCCGCGGAAAGTGATCGTATCTACTCATATAATGTTTGATCACCCTATCTATGTGTTCGATCCGATCTAAAAGATTTTGCTTCATGTGCTTTTCTTTCTTTCCATGCAGTTAATTAGTAACTTTTTGTGGACTTGTTTGGTGTTTTTTTACTTCGAAGAATTCTGTCATGTCTCCCTCAAGAAATGTGAGTGGATTGTCTATTTGTGTTTTTGTGCATATAAACTGAATTGTACGATTCGGCTCGATTATATGAATCGCAAATAAGTAAGAATCGTGTAAGAACCGTAGAATCAACTCGTAGAATCGTGCGAATCGTACGATTCAGTATATATGCACAAAAACATGATTTTCTGGGGGTCGGACCAGCTTTCAGACTCAAAAACTCAAAAATGGTCCAAAAAAATTGGTGTTTTTTGTCAAATGTTGGGTAGATGAAGGGTCGAAACCATCTTTTGAAAGTTTTGATCGTGGTTTTAACTCCTAACATGACTTCGTTCAAGCCAGGTTTTCTCTTACCTGGTTGAAACCTAACGTCGAATAACAGAAAATAGGAGTCAGACCCATTAGTCCTTTCGATTGAGTCGATTCCTTGAGCAAAAGGCACCGAAGCATCTTCATCTCTCTCAAAACGATCGGAAATCTACTCAACCTAGGTAAGAGAAAACCTGGGCGAAGATTAATAAATTGCGTACAGCTTTACTGTCCACTAAAGTTTATTATAGTAGCAAATATACTCCCATTCAGTCCACTAATAGTATAATAATATTATATTATATTCCAACTTTTTTATTTCTGATTATTATATTAGGATATTGGTTGTCTTTTTCCTCCACCACTAAAGTATTCTTTGAATATTTTACTCTCTTGGGCATTACTACTTATAAATCGTACTAGCTATGAAGGGATTTTGTGGCTTTGTGAACCTGGAAAAGAAGGAAAAAAAGGTAAAGACTCGTCTCATGAAAAAAAGAAAAAAAGGTAAGCACTCTAAGAGGGTGTTTGGGAGCTTACTTTTCAGTTTTTTATTTTTAAGTTTTTGGCTTTTTGATTTTTTGGATTATGCCCAGAATGACTTTTGAATCTGGGATTAGTGTTTGAGAGAAATGTGTAGAATGCATTTTGGGAGAGAGAGATGGGAGAAATCCATAAGTATAAGTTGAAAAGGAGGTGTGAACCTCTTTTTGCTTTCTTCTCTCTATCCCAAAAAATGGAATACAGTTTTTGGGAAAACTCTTTCTCCCCTTGGCTGCCAAACACCCATAAACCAAAAAAGAGAAACAAAAAAATAAAAAAAAAGGCTCCTAAACGGATCCTAAATAGCAACATTGTACCTGTAATCATCAATTATCATTCAAAATAATATTTTTATTGATTCAGAATTAAAATATGCAGTTTTCTATGCATTTTAGATATTTTGACTGAATCGGAGCGATTCACGATTCACAATCGGGCATTTTCGATTCTCAATTCGATTCACGATTTGACAACTATGGACTAGCATGTTTCTTAATTATTTTGCTTTGAGAAATCCTTTCACGAGCATGCATGATGCAAACTGGGAAAATCAATTGGTAATTGGTATGCACGCCCCTAAATTGTAATCCACACTTTTTTTTTTCTGTCTTTTAATGAAATTTTTACATATGAAAATTTCATTAGGAGATAAAAAAAGGAGGCGTGAATAACAGTTTGAGGGTGTGGAAATCACTTTCCAATCAATTTTGTCCATTTGTATTTGTACAGAAAGATGGCTACAGCCTGGTATAAGATTCCGAATGCAAGCTTTTGAAGTACTCCTCCGTCCCAAAATATTTGGCACACATCCACTATTTACCTCTCTAAAAAAACCATCTATATTTTTTAAGGTATAATGAATTATATATGCAATATGGATCTTATTTGATAAAGATTTTGCTCAATTTTATTAAACAAAATTTTCAAATCGTAAAAAGTAATATAAATTACAAAATAAAAATAATTTTTTAAAATGTGTGAATAATAATTTTGGCTAAACATTTTAGGACGGATGAAGTATTATCTACAAACTTTGCTATAGTTTTAAGTCAAGCAGGCCTAGGCTTTCCAGTCGATTCTCCTTTCATGTACAGGGAAAACTATCGACGGGTGGAGAGATTCTTCCGTACATAATAAGAGTTGAAAATTACTACTCCGTACAAGGTCACAAATGATTCCCAATAGCAATAACGCTAGTTAAGGAGATGGGTAAATTGCATTAAATCCCTTCAACTATGACTGTTTTACGTGTTACCCTCTCAATGTTTAAACTCGGACACTTACCCCCTCAAATTATACAAATTGAAAATGAACCAAACGGCTTTAGGAGAAAAAAAGTAATTTACTCCTCTAACCTTCATCATTTGCTATCAAGGGAGGAACAAAAAAAAAAAAGAGTTTGGACATAAATTTGGAGAGTGTGAAAATCACTTCCTTTTTTAAAATACATCTATTAGAAATCTATACTGTCTGATTTAGTTCTTTTATAAAATACATCTGTTAGAAATCGATATTGTCTGATCTAGTTGTTTTTCAGGCTTTGTTTGGTCACAGGGAAATGAAAAGAATAGAAGTAAAAATTTCCCTCCCCTGGTTGGTTTAGAAAGAAATTGAGAAGAAAACAGGAAAAGAAAGTCGTTTCACAACTTCTTTCGTAATAATTTTCTTTCCTTTCCTTTTCCACATGGTCTAAAGAAATCGATATTGTCTGATCTGTTTTTTTTTATACCAAAAAAAATAATATCAATTTTTTTGGGTTTGAACTTTGAAGGATGTGAAAGAGATATAATGGAACTTTTTTTCCTTAGTTGGAGTAATTAACTATTTCGCTTTGAGAAATCATTTGACGAGACATGATGCAAACTGAGGACGTCAATTTTGTCCATTTGTATTTGTAAAAGTTCAGATAAAGAAGCATCACAACCTTATTGCCCATTTGGATGCCGGATTTGGTACCCGGATTTGGCGAACACTTGGATTTGTAATCCCGGACCCACTCTACTCTTGCGTTTGGATGCCAAAATGCGCCTTAGGATTTGATCGAAAAAATTTCACTGTTGGGAGAACAACTCCGGGAGCAGCCGGACTAGCTAATAACAGCCTCCCCCCTATCATTAGCAAATCAGGGGGGATTTAGGGTTTTTGGTACCATATTGCCCCTCCAAATCCACCTCCTCCTCCTCCTTCTTCTTCTTCTTTAAATCACACACACACAAATCACACACACGAACAGAGAGAGAGAGAGAGTACTTGAAAACCACGCCGGAGGAATTGCAGAGTCGCCGGATCTGGAGGAGTCGCCGTCGGACCCCGGAGTCGGGAGAATCGATTTTAACAGAGGGGGGATTTTTTGTTGATGCAACCAAGAAAAATTTACAGAAACAAGAATGGAGGTGTCCTCTGGGTTCAGCAAAAAGTAATACAAAATAGGTCATTCTTCTCATACATTTGGCTTTTCACGCTATACAAAATAGGTCATTCTTCTCATACATCAATCCAAAAAAGTCAATGAAAACTGGAACGATCTCTTCCTCCCTCCTCTTTTAAGTGTATATCTTTGTAAATCCAACTTAGGTGTATTAATGAGACATCATTATTATGCTTTTCACATCAATTGTTACCTCCATTTTACACATTTCACATCAATTTTTACCTTCCCTTTCCAAATTACCTCCACTTTTGCAACTCTTTACTTATTAACTTTTCAATAATTATAAAAACTTTTAGCCATTAATTTTTCAAAATAGACAAGTATTAAGGAACCATCCAAAATGGAATACTCGACTACTCCATCCGTTTCAAAATATTGGTCCCTTTTGGGCAGTCGTGCTACTCAAACAATTGTCTGTATTTCACAATCTATAAAGTTTAATAGGATTTAAAAAAATTATATAATAAAACTAATTGAGATCTATCAAACAAGATCCATATTGGATATACAAAATATTATAAATTGGAAAATATAGACTATTATTTTTTAAGAGGTTCCAAATAGTGAAAAATGACCATTATTTTGGAACGGAGGAAGTATTATTTAGGGATGAAGCATGTAAGTAGTATTGTTGAGAGTTTTTTTTCCACGCATATGTATTGATTTTGAGAAAAAAAAAATACATCAACGAACCTACAGGGGCCAATTTGATACTTTCCTAAATTAACTTATAATGAAAGAGAATATTTATAATTGTACATGAGGTTTCTACTAAACTATGACTTGCTGATATTGGAAAGCAGACTTGTACATTTCTCAATTTCTTTTTCCCTGTCTCGAACCTCAACATTTTGGAGGCCCAGTTTGGGGCATTTTGATATGGCTATTTACGGACCCATCCACGCCGCGGCTGTGAGGTCGATTCATCGCCAATACCCACCTGCCACAGTTTCTCAAAAGTTGAATATTGAAAGAACGATAAATTCGTCCAGTAACCCACCAGAAGTGATTACATCTTCAATTGTGAAAGAAAGCATATTGTTAGTACTGCTGCTACCACCATTGAAACTTGATAAAGGAGTATTTTTTACTCCAAAATGTTAAGGAAGTAACTGGGTTCTGCGGGATTCGAGAAACTCCCAATCGAGAAGCTTGATGGACATAATTAAACGGCCGTTAAGCTTCAACCACCATTTATTTTTCCAGGGTTATTGGCTTCGTTGGCGTCGAAGATTGGGTTCGGCGGCGGCTCGTCGCTGGGAGTCAAGGGACTGGAGGGGGAGTGAGTTCAGTCGTGGACGGAGTTAACAGAGAAGGGAGAAAAGATGGAGAGAGAGGGTTCAGTGTTTTGGGGAAAGATGGAGAGAGAGAGAGAGGGTCCATCTGATTTTTAATCACAGCCCTCCATCTCAATGGCTGAGATGAAGTGTTAAAATAAGTGAGCAAAATGTGTGTCCACGGATCCGGCCTTATATATATATATATAGGCCCAGCTTCTAGTCAGGGATCCCTGACTGGAAGCTTTTAGGTGTTTTGAAGGTTTTAAAAATTGTTTTGACAAAATCCAAACCGTCCAATGTGTTTAAAACATGTTTTTAAGACCCCCCGCGAGAA
>JAXBDA010003044.1:0-37592 GCA_036023075.1 Gaultheria prostrata | reverse complement strand
TTTGAAATATGATGAGTTAGGAATATACAAAACATTAACTTTATTTAAAAAAATGATATACATAACGAAAAAGTATTAACTTTATAAAAATTAAGATATATTAGTAATGATAGAATTTAGCGAATATTTAATTAGTCGTAATTTAAAATATAAACTCCAATTAGAGAAACAATAGGACAAGACTAGTTTGATTAAGTAACCTAATATATGAGGGCATTTTCATCATCTGGTAGAAAAAAACTAACGGCGTTAGTGTGGATTTAACGGAATGGGGGAATCTGAATAATAGCTTCAAAAGTAAGGGAGGTCAGTGTCATTTCAGAAACCTCAGGGGAGGTCTTTGAATTTGTCAACCTCAGGGGAGGTCGGTGAAATTTACCCTATAAATATACATTAAAAACTCCATAAGGGTATATCAAAGTAAAACAAAAGAAGAGAAAACACTCACGATATGTTGTGTTGATACATGATACAAAGAGAAGACCCGGAACAAAAACATCACCTAACAAATGTTGATTTTAAATACAAATTAAAAGGAGTCTGGTTTTGTTCACCCTCACGAATCAATCCTCACCCTATGACTTTCCATTAGCAACAATGTCAAAGTGTTGAAACTCCAAGTGCTATAAAAAGTTTAATTATCATCAAATTTGAGAACCATGCAACCATCACCAAGTCACCTAAAGTAAACTATTCGTTTATGACTGACACTGGAGATATTGGACTGTGTATCTTTTTATTTAATGAGAGATCTTTCCTAGTTGGGCCAATATTCTATTGAGTCCCCAATGTTAGCAATTCGCATTTAAATGGTCCCCAGAGCTAACTCTGTCCAAATTGACCGTTAAATGCAAGGGTATTTTCAGAATTTCATCTCAAACCCCACCACTTCATCTTCAACCTCAAATTCCTAACCCTATCTAACCCTAGCCCACACTAATCGCCACTGCTGGATCTTCCCAAATAGACAGGCTCTAAAATCGGATAATCCGAGACAAGTGATTTGATCAGGGTACGTGTTTTCTGATTTCTGCCGTTAAAAAAAAAAAATGGTATGTGTTTTCTAAGTCACATACTTGAATTCTTTGATTTTGAAGTGAATGAACCCTCTTTCGATCATTTCGATTGGATCGCTTCTATCAACCGTCGTCTCAACTTTGGTCTCATCCCCATCTTGAAAAAAAATAAGACAAAATGGTAAGAAAAGCAAACCTAGGAAGCCTCTTGATTCCTTCAGCAGCTACTACTTGAATTTTTGCCGGCCATCGATCTGTTTGCCTACGCAATTAAGAAGATTGCCAGCAATTGTTGTTTTTTTCTCACTCTGTTGTGTACTAGGATAGTAGTAATTTTTTTTATGTTTGATCGGAGGGTGTTTTTGTTTTGTAGAGAGAGAGAGAGAGAGGAATCTGAGATGGGGGCGAGTAGCGATCCGACTCAGGACTCAGATGAGGAATCCGAAACATAATATTATAGGGACTCCAATGAGGAATTCGAACCAAAAGATCCAGAACCCATTTGTGCTACTTGCGGTAAACACATCGGTTTACATGATTACTTTATTTACAAAAAGTGCCGATTATATCAATCACTGCGAGGAAGAAAGGCGTCCCGAGCTTGCTGTTTACCGGTGTACAAAAGAATATTGCGAGTTTGTGGCTCATTCTTACTGTGAGTTCCTCAAGATAGCTATCAATTCGTTCTCATATTCTTAATCACATACCAAGATCTTGTTGACTTGCAGGACACAGAGAGTCGGCCCCAATGTTTGGGTTACCCAGGCCCGACTCCAAGGAGATTGAGTTCTGGGATGGGGATGGGTAGGGTTTTAGGGTTGAAGATGAAGTGGTGGGGTGTGAGATGAACTTCCAAAAATACCCTTGCATTTAACGGTCAATTTGGATGGAGTTAGCTCTAGGGACCATTTAAATGCGAATTGTTAACATTGGGGACTCAATAGACACAATTTATATTTTGGGGACTAAAGTGACACTTCGCTAATACTTTGGGGATCATCCGTACAATTAAGCCGTAGGTTGATAGAAAAACTTGCGACGTTTCAATGAAAGAAGTTGACCCATTGAGGGAGTGTTCCACTAAGGGTTTTTTTTTTTTTTTTTTGGTTTTTCACGGCTTTTTATGTGATGTATTGTGAGAGAATGACTGCTTCGGTTTTCGTAATAAGCTGAATTTTTTGACTTTTTTGAATTACTGGAATGAGCCTGAATGGTATTGATTTAAGCTTATGGAGTCTTAAGTGCAAAGAGTGCACTTAAGGGTGTTCCTAGTTGCTCAGGCTGTTGTAGGGATGGGCATGGGATGGGACCAGAGAGTACTATCTCCATCTCCGATCCCCAAACCCTCTCCCGTATACATCCCCTATTCAATCCCCAATGAGGCTTTATTTTCATCCTCCATCCCCACTTCAAATGCAGAACGGGGATCTCCACGGGGATTCGGGGATCCAATCTTTAAAAAAAAAAAGATTACTAGAATCCTAGCTACAAGTTAAATGCTAAAATCCCAATTATAGTAGAATCCCAGTTACAGATTATTAAAGAAAATAGGAAGCAATCCTTGAATGTTCCCAACAGTATTACAACAGCAAGCAGCTACGAGGAAAAGGAAGACAATATCGAAGCATCGGCCACCGAGTATACCGGTAGCAAATGACAAGTATCTAAAGCACAATACTGACTTCCATTAAGAGGAAACCCAAACATAATTAAATTTCAATTATGTTTCGAGAAAATTTAGTGTGACCCCAAAGTTTCATAACTCATGAATAGACCCCTATATTTTGGGGATTCGGGGACGGGACGAGGTGGAGCGGGGCAAAATGGATCCGAAAACGGATTCGGGGCGGGTGTTAGGAGTCTGATCCGCCCGTAGTTCTTTCCATGTGCACATAGACCCAATCCGTTAGGGAGTATCCACGGAGTCCACCACATCCGTTGGACCCAATATACATTGAATGACTCATATCCACTTAAAAGGCTAGGCTTGCAAGTGGTGAGCCACCCAATTATATATTAAGGTCCAATTCTTTTTCTGTTTATCCATGTGGGACTTATTCTTTCACACATGTTCTCGACAGCGGGGACATGCCTATCCCCACCCCTACCCGATTCCCAAACATTTTCAAAAAAAATCCTCATATCCTACCCAATCTCCAAACAGATCTCCACATTGCCGATCTATTCGAATCGGGAATCGGATCGAATTCGGACAGGTCGAAGAAAAGGCCAACCCTAAGCTGTTGTTGTAGTGTAAGTCTTAAAAGTACTCAAAGTTAGGCAATCCGCATGAATTCGTTTAACACAATTCATCCCTCTTAATAAGACAAAAGTAATTACTTCATCTGTCCCAAATTTGTCATACACTTAGAAAAACGCCGAGGCATCTACCCACACAAAGTTACGTAAGAGCATTCGCATTTGAGGCTAGCTAAAAATGTGTGTTATATGACACAAAGTGTAAAATGGGTCCCAAAATTTGTGTGTTAGAGAGTTGATAGGTAGAGAGTGAAAAAGAGGTCCATTTGATATTTTTAGTGGTGTTTTTAGAGCTTGTTACCGTCCCCTTTTTCTCTCTCTTCTTTCTCTCCTCTTACACTTTTCTCTCTCCTCCTGACATTGCAGTGCACTCTTCTCTCTCTCTCTCTCTCTCTCTCTCTCTCTCACACACACACACACACACACTGGGTCCCACAAAACTCACACCACCGTACAAGCCACGGCTGGGGCACTCCTAAAATCTGACCCTAAAGTTGTTCCTCTAAAGCACTCAAATGGGACGGAAAAAGAGAGGAAAGTTTGGTTAGCTGACAAGATCAAAAAAAATACTGACCCTAAAGTGGTCTAAATTGATCAAATGTAGATGCTCTAAAGTAATTGTGACAAACTGACGGGATTCAATAATAAGATTCTCTAGATTCTAGAAAAAAAATGGGTCTTGCTAACGGGCGCACCATTGAGTCTGTTAAGGATACAAAAAAGTACATTTATTGGGTCTCACTTGTACTATAAAGAACACTTTTAAAGTACACATGTACTTTGAAGTACACTTAAAAGCGTGCTTTAAAGTACAAGTGTATCTTTTTGTATTCTTAACGGACACAACATTGCACCCGTTAGCATTTTTTTTTTTTTTATGTAGGAGTAATTGATAGGATTGTCACATGGATATTGTACAAGTCTTTAATCGAATTGGTGGCTTTTTTTTTTTTGGCATGAAACATAGAATCAGAATATATCATCAATTTAAATAAATTGTCCGTTCTACTTGAGTGCTTTACCCGACAAATGTAACGTCTTTTGCAATTTTCTGATATTTTATTACTTGATCATAAGATGCTAACATTTGAATATGCGTACATTACTTTAAAAGCCAGGAGATCCGTTGTATTTGTTAAAAATGATATGATTTGGCGGCTATAAACTTTAAATGAAAAAGATTATTGATGGTCGGGGATATTAATTTGTTTGTTGTTTGTATGCCTATACATTTTTGGGGGAAAACGGTTTTTTACTTTTTTTGTGACGTAAGAACCACTCTTTGGCAAGATCATATTGGATCCATCCATGCAATATAAATCTACAGGAAATTAGCTCAGCAACACACCGCTACATAAGGGTCATTATCGGGCTAGGTTGGACCTGGCCGGTAGGCCCGCGAAGTTACTATCCAAGCCCGCCCATATGCCGTGCTTAGTGGGCTTTTCTTTTTTGTTGGGCCGGGCTATGTGTAAAAAGTTGAAATCCAAGCCCAGCCCACGAGCTTGGGCCAATCAGACGGGCAGGTGGGCTAGAGTTTTTAAAGACTTTTTTTTTTCTTTCTAATCAAAATTCAAATGGATGTGCAAGTATTAATAGGTCAATGGTCAATATGAAAAGAAAAAGTCCGTTGTTCCAAGTACAAACAATATATAATGATCTATCTTGAATTTATAAGACCACTTTATAGGACCAATTATGAACCAACGGTCTAAAAGAGTAAATTTGTTTATTATTTTTTCTATTTGATCATAATCGCTTTATTGTTTCTTGTTTTGTTTGAACTACGTACACTAGCAGTAGCAAAATCAAACAAAACTACACATATGCACAACCATGAGATAGATGGAATATTTTTTAATTGAGATGTCAAAAAAAATAATGTGATAACTATAAATATGCTAGTCTATCTTAATCACACAATCACTCATTTTCTCATTTAACCTCGTCATATTACTGTTAGCCAGAAAAAATATTTCATAAGAAGAATATTATAAATGAAAATATGGACACTTATTACGGGCTAAATAGCGGGCTTGCGGGCGAGCAAGCCGGACATATGGGCGGGCTGAACTTGAATAATAAAGCCCGAGCCTAGCCTATTCACTATTTGGGCTGGGCTAGCCCATCCACTTGACGTGCTTGGACCGGCCGGGCTTTGGGCAGGCTTCAGGTTCGTGGTTTAGGGGAAGGAGTCCGAGTCAGGGTGGGAATAGGGGGAAGAGAAGAATTTGGGCGCGGAACATGTACAAGTAACATGGTGTCGAGCCCACATCTCAACCGTTTAAAATGTGTTTGCGATAGGGATTTGAGGGAAGGATTAGGAAATACTCCTGCTACGTAACCTATAAATAAGTGGGCATTGAGAGGGAGGCGGGCGAAGAAAAGGACAAGAGGAACAGAGAGACCTGAGAGAGAGAGAGAGAGAGAAGAGAGAGAAGAGAGAGATTGGAAACTGATGGCAAAAGAAGACAGAAGACGGAGAAGCAGCCTCAAGGCAGCGACGATGCAGCCGCGGCGGATATCTTCGTTACGCTGCGACGAAGGCGGTGACGGGTGGGCAGAACGATTTTGGTACGATCTCGACGACATGGAAGAAGAAGAAGAAGACATTGATATGGAAAATCTCCTTCACGCTATTATAGTTACTAGCCTACTTGTGTTTGTTATTCCCTTGGCTATTTACAAGCATTGCTTAAGGCTGATTTTCCTGATTTTGGTGAATTCACACATGGTGTTTCTTTTTGTTGCAGAAAGTTGAAGATGCCCTTGAGAAGGGATCTGATACGTCGAATACTGACATAGTTCAAGAAGACGGTTCCGAGTACCAGTTAATAGTAGACTGCAATGCATTATCAGTTGACATTGAGAATGAGATTTTCATCATACATAACTTTATCCGTGACAAATACCGGTTGAAATTTCCCGAGCTTCAATCACTTGTTCATAATCCTATCGATTATGCTCGAGTTGTTAAAAGGATCGGCAATGAGATGGACTTGACTGTCGTTGATTTTGAAGGTCTGCTGCCATCTGCCAGTATCATGGTAGTTTCGATTACGGCTTCAACCACTAGTGGTAAACCACTTCCGGAGCAAGTCCTTCAAAAGACAATTGAGGCATGCGATCGTGCTCTTGCTCTTGACTCATCAAAGAGAAAGGTTCTTGATTTTCTGGAGACTAGAATGGGATTTATTGCACCGAATCTTTCTGCTATTGTTGGGAGCGCAGTTGCGGCCAACCTTATGGTGACTGCTGGTGGTCTATCAGCATTGGCTAACTTGCCTGCTTGCACTGTCCAGCTCCTCGGTGCTAAGAAAATAAACTTAGCAGGTTTTTCTACCGCAACAAGATCGCAGTTTCGTGTGGGCTACATTGAACAAACAGAGATTTTCCAGAGTACACCTCCTTCTTTAAGGACGCGTGCCTGCCGGCTACTCGCTGGAAAATCAATACTGGCGGCACGTGTAGATTTTTTCAGAAGACGTCCAAGTGGGAATAAAGGGAGAGCCCTTCGCGATGAGATTCTTAAAACAATTGAAAAGTTGCAAGAGCTACCACCGGCAAGGCGTCCTAAACCGCTTCCAGCTCCTGATTAATTGTAAGCCCAAGAAGAAGAGGGGCGGCCGCCGGTTGAGGAAGATGAAGCAACGGTATGCTATAACAGACAAGAGGAAGGCGGCAAATAGAATGAAATTTGGAGTTCCTGAGAAGAGTGAAGAGACTTGGAGAAATATATAAAACTTGCTGCAAAAGTAGCTAAGAAGTAGGTTTACTTTTTGCATCTCTTTGAAGTTTTGTGTTAGTTATCCAGCCAAAATGTATGGTTTAGTCCTTTGCGTGGTAAACACAAATGGTATATCTTTAGCAATTTAACTAGTTAATGATTGACATCAACCCTGTCTACAGGTTCTCATGAAGGTTGTACAATTTTCAGGTTCAAGGAAATGCTCTATGGAAGCAGTGGTGCTACCTCAGTACTTAACAGTTTTTCTTTAATTACACCTGTGCGGGTTTATTCTGTTAGATTTCATTTATGTGGCTCACATGCCACACCAATCTTAATTATAATTTATTATATATATACTTATTTCCAAAAACATGGGTATTAGATTTAAATAATTAATTGCCTAAATAATTGTGACTATTCATAAATTAATGTGTCTATTCATGAATAGGGTTTGGTAACCATTCAGATATGAGGTTGTGACTATTGGTGAATGGGTGCCTTATCATTTCCTTGATGGAAGGAAATGAAGAGGTGTGTCCGTTGGGAAAATGGTCCCGGCCTATCTATAAAAGGAAGTCTGTGACTACCATCAAGTTACACAAAAGCGATAGAGAGATAGGCCAGAAATTCTTTCCCATTACTCTCCATAAAAGAAGTAGTGAGAGTTCGTGTTTGTTCGTGCTGATTGATTAGCGTTGGTCGAGAGACAATTCATCGTTTCGATTTCTGGATTTTTCTAGACTTAAACACTATGGCAGAAGGTTAGTAATCCTTCCGCTGCGCATTTATTTTAGATTCTCCCATGTAGGTTTTTCACATTCTGCTCCTTAACTTTCCTAAGCACCTCTATTGATTTCAAATTGCATTCATGTCTTAATTTCTTTGTGTTATGTGCTGGCTTGATATCTGTTTGGTCTTGGGTTATGTGCTGGCTTGATAACTTCTTTTGTAGCAAACAAAAGGGAGGTAGAAAAATTGAATGCCTTGTTTGAGCGGACCGAAAACTTGGGTCAAGATCTACAAGATGAACTTGAGATGTGTTGGTAGTTTGTATGATGCATCGATCCCGCCATCGCTTCCGCTGCGCCGGCGTGCACAAGGCCCAAACTTCTGGGGAGTATCCACGGAGTCCATCACATTCGTTGGGCCCAATATAAATTAAATGACCCATATCCACTTAAAAGGCTAAGCCTTGTAAGTGGTGAGTCATCCAATTGTATATTAAGGTCCAACCCTTTTTCTATTTTTCCAATGTGGGACTTAACCTTCACACATGTTCCAACAAAATGAAAGATGCGTTAACT
Organism: Gaultheria prostrata; assembly: GCA_036023075.1. Lineage (NCBI taxonomy): Eukaryota > Viridiplantae > Streptophyta > Magnoliopsida > Ericales > Ericaceae > Gaultheria > Gaultheria prostrata. Next base: position 29,283 of record JAXBDA010003044.1, on the reverse strand, counting down.
GTGAAAGAGCTAGCCATTGAGGACTATGAAGGAAGGGTTTGGCAAAGGGTTCTGCTCTCTACCAAAATTTACCTATATGCACCATCATTAGCTTGAATCCATTGCTAGGCCTTACTCGGAGCTATAGAAGGAAGGGCTTGGCAAAGGGTTTTGCTCTCTACCAAAATTTACCATCATGGCGATTGGTTCTTTGCTGGTGAAAAGAAATTCATTCTTGCCATCGAAATAAACCATAGCCACAAACAATGCAAAAGTAATCCCATTTCGGTAATGGTTTGGGTAAGAATGAACCACGGTTTTTTTATTACTTACGTGTCCGGGTCAGCTTTCGCTTGAAAATCAAATTTGAGCTTATAAGAAATCCCATCGGTGGGAATACAAACCCATGTCAAGCACAATGAGTTTCAAAGTCACAATGAAATCTAATGCTACAATATTCTACTACTGGTTATCAGGGCCGACCCTGAGGGGAAGCCCACCAAGCAATCGCTTAGGGCCCCCAGTTTTTTACCCAATAATAGGGCCCCGAAAATCTGCGATTTATTAAATACTATGTACGTCAATTGCTTTACAAGTAATGCGCCAATAGCTCAGTGGGTAAGGCCTTTGAGTTTTACTCTTAAGGTCACGTATTCGACCCTTCTTGTCATCAATTTTTGAGATCAATTTACTTCAACATGTGAAAAAATGTGCTTCTCTATAGGCTGTGGGACTAGAACCATCAACCTCATGGTTCCAAACACCATACCTCACCACTACTCCACAAGGAGCTTTTACAATTCTTGTCGAATAACTAATATATATACAAATTCTAGAAGGCCCAATTTTAAAAACTTGCTTTAGGCTCCGAAAATCTCAGGATCGGGCCTGCTGGCTATGTAGCTGCTGCAAATGCGCAGCGAGGTCCGATTAGATTTGAGAATGAGCCTTTTTTTTGGTCTGATGTGATGCATAGAACAAATTTTGTAAGCCAAGTGAAGTGTTTGTGCAACACTTGTGCGTAAGGAATTTCTGCAATTGGGTGTTGAACTTCAACCGAATTAGTCCAAATCCGAACCAATTGCGTGGTTTTCCGAGTCCTGTAAGTAGAGGGCCGATTTTTTATTTTTTTTTAGCCACCAGAGAGAATTTCGTTTCATGAAAAATGCTGTTACAAACTACCGGATATAAAGACAACAGAATAAAAAACAACATACAGACGAGAAGAACATATACAGAACCAAAACAAATGAAGAATACATATCCAGGAGAGATTGATTCAGCTGTCAGATGCCCGTGATCAATATATGAAGTTGAGAAGCTGCTGTTACAGTAGAGGGCCGATTTAAATATCATGTTTTACCAAGTTCTGGTTTTCTTCTATCCATGTACATTAAATCCCAATAATTTTGTTTGGGTAGCTCTGGCTTTGGTAAAATATCGATTGAAGTTGACAAAAGGTTAACAAAGACAAACAATAAGACACTAAAAACGCTGCTTCTTTTCTAACAATTTTGTGTTCGTTGAATTTTTTATTTTAGCTCATAGTTTATTTTTTAGATTCCTCTCATCGAGACGAATAATTAATTTAAATTTTCTTACTCTGATCTAGTAAAAAACGAAAAAGAGGATGAAAACTACATTCACTTAAATTATGAGAGAGACGATTGCCAGCTTTCCTGGACGGATAACTTGTGAAGTCACTTGTGGAGGAGTGAAAATAAACATAAATAATTTGAATAACGACAGTCAAAGAACTGATCAAAGTCAACAAAATGCACAAAAAGCGAGGGAGTATTTATGTACCTAGTGCACTTTTAAAGTGATCAAATAGAGTAACAAAATGCACAAAAATACCTTAATTGACGTGATGATCTGCGCTCACCTGACCCTGAATGAAATTGGGATGATAACGAATGACAACCACATGAAGACGAAAGAAGAATAATAGTGAATGTCCCATGCACACATGACAAGATCAATAGGGTGTTTGGGAGCCTACTTTTCAGCTTTTCATTTTTTATTTTTTGTCTTTTTGATTTTTTGGATTATGGTCAGAATGACTTTTGAATCTGGAATGAGTGTTTGGGAGAAATGTGTAGAATGTATTTTACAAAAGTAGTAGTATTTGGGAGAAGAAGTAGAAATTGAAAAGGAGGCTCACCCCTCTTTTTGATTTCTGCTCTCAATCCGCAGAAACAAAGAAACGATTTTTTGGAGAAGCTGTTTTGCCATTTGTTGCCAAACATCAAAAAATCAAAAAGGAGAAACCAAAAAACAGAAAAAGAAGCCCCCAAACGGGCTCCAACTATGAATAGAAGGAAAAACCTCAGGACAAAGGGATCTACAAGAAAAAACATGAGAGACGTAATTGAACACTGATCTATTCATTCGATATCACTATAAAAGGGACCGACTTGATCGTCGGAAGACATTCCCGGTCAACATCCTGACCGGAATGTCTTAACGATTTCTCTTGCTCATTAGTGTGTAGATCCAATTGGAGTTTGGTCAACGGTCTCCATTTCCCGGGCAGAAACCTGAAAAGAAGCCTCATCCAGAGGGACAAGGGGTTGCTGCTGTGCAGCGGGTGCACAGCACCATCCGAGCCGTCCGTTGCTCGGATGGCGCACAGCACCTGCTGTGCATGGGGCTGCACAGCAGCCACCCCAAATCCCATCCGGAGAATCGGCTTCTACATGACTCTTTTATGGTGTCCCGTGGCCTTTGCTTGTCACTTAATATAACAGGTTTCCCTTAATATTTCTTACTTCGTAGATCTACAGACAAAATGGAAAGTGAAAAGTCTACCGTGGGGTCAGGAACACAATTATTCAGACACAATACCGAACACAATTTCTCACATAAACGTGAATCCCGCGTAATAAATGTGTTGGGTGTTATATCTGGATGGTTGTGTTCCTATCATTTTTGTAATTTTTTGATTTTCTTTCTTTCTTTTCTTCATCTCTGTTGTTAACAAAATGATTAATATATAAGAACAAACGATCAAATTCATTTATGCTAAGAAATTAAAAACTATTCCATCCGCGATCGACTTTGTCGAAGAATTTGAATCATTTTCAATTGAGCGTTATTCATCTCTTTTTCGACAGATGTTTCATAATTGTCATCAAACATTAATTCCCAATTATTATATGATCGGAAAAATTCAAAATTTTATGTGCAAATATTCTGAATCTTTACACAAATAACAAATTGAGGGGTACAACATGTGGGATGTATTCTGTAGCATCAACTTTGAATTCATTTTCACTTCCAGTCCGGACATCCGGACTGGAATAAAATCCGGACCATCATTTTTTCCTCACTTTCTGGACCAAATCTCAACGATCGGAACCGTTAGATGTGTTTAAAACGTGTTTTTAAGGCCTAACTCGTGGATTTTTGAAAAAAAAAACACTCGGAAGGGGTTGATCGGATCAGTTTTTGTCAAAAACGCTACATTTTGCGTTTTTCACAAAACTGCTCCGATCAACCCCTTCCGAGTGTTTTGTTTTCATGAATCCTCGCGTTAGACCTTAAAAATACGTTTTAAACACATCTAACGGTTCGGATCGTCAAGTTTGGTCTAGAACATTGAGGTCCGGACGGATCCGGATTATATTGGTTTGGATGGGAAGCTTGGTGTACATATATATATATACGGAGTTCTTTTTCCGACCATATATACTACGAGTTTTTGTGTTAATGTTATGAATTTCTCTCCAAATATTTGAATCTTTGTTCAAGTATTAATTTTTGCAATTTAAAAAGATGCATTTATACCCCTACCAGTCTACCAGTACACAAATAAGAGTGTATATTAATTGTTGTACCCCTACCAGTCTACCAGTACACAAATAAGAGTGTATATTAATTGTTGTACCTTTCAGTACTTAATATTTCATGTCAAAGTGGTAACAAGTTCTTTCAGCCCTATGTAAAGTAAAATGACAAAAAACCTTTTCCTCAAAAGGTCCTTGCCTTTTATTGTTTTTTTTTTCTAAGTAAAGAGTTTATTAATCTTTAAAAATATATTACAAAGATTAAAAGGATTCAAGACTAAAAACATCAATGACTCAAAAAAGAAAAAAAATACTAACACAGTTGGCAAGAAACCAACAAAACACCCAATGATTCGAAGCCGTGAAACACCTATTGGGATAGAGCCCACTCCGAGAGGAATCCCCAAGACGGCTCCAACATCTGAACCAGACTACAGAGCCACCCCAAAAAAGACCACCCTAAATCGAGCAAAAACCCAGAAAGTGCCGAGACCTCCAAATCACGAGAGCTAGATCAGAACTCCACTGAATTGGAATCATCTTCCTCCATCTCGTCAAGATCTGCAATTTCTTTTTCAAAAATATCAATTCCCTGCGATTCTAGAATTTTGTTGTACCAAAGTTATGATGAATGATCATTTTATAGCGTGCTTATGTAGGAGTATTTCAGTATTTGTCATGTCAATTGGGTGTGTTTCCCAGGAGTAATTCGACGGGTACAGACCAAAACCGTACTGACGGCACCGGCGACGGCCGTGTGGGTCCCTAACGGCCAATCCGATCCGTTCATCGTGCTCGGAATCAAAATCCGAGTGGGTCTACGCGGGAATCCAGGCCATCGGAAGGTTGTAAGAGCTCGATCCAAAATCACCCCATTTCGAGCAGAAAGACCCACTCGGATTTTGATTCCGAGCACGATGAACGGATCGGATTGGCCGTTAGGGACCCACACGGCCGTCGCCGGTGCCGTCGGTACGCCGTCGGTACGTTTTGGTCGGTCCCTATAGCAGGGTCGTTTCCCAGATCAACTAAATGACATTTTATGTTTTTGTTTTTGGATATTTTGTTAAATTTGCATGGTTTTTTGGGAATTAATCATTCATCTGAACGAGAAAAATTAAAAGTATAAACTTAATATCAATTCTTTTTTTGCAGTTTTAATGTCTTTTTGTTTATCTTCCTAAACCATTTTTTATTTTTTTTGATAAGTAGTTTATCTTCCTAAACTTTGTTCAACTTTGGTCGAGATGTTTATTCTTTTTTTATCCTTTCATCGAGACGAATGATAAATCTTAAAAATTTCAACGAAAAATTCACTAGCGTCAAAATTACCAATTACCTTTAAGAATAATCAGTTTTGAGAAAATACCCCCTTGATAACTATTTAATTAATCCCTTGAAAAACTAATAGAAAGGGTTGCTGATATTATTAGCCTAAAGCACAGTTTGCCCTTTTCAATTCACAGTGCTTTCTCCCGTAGTGAGGGCCTCACTGCAGGGTTGTAGGGAGGTCATCCAGCCGTTCATCTCGGCAATGAATGCTCGGATTTTAATTCAAATAAAGAACAGCTCGGATCATTTGAAATTTGGATTAAATCCGAGCCGTCGGTGTCAAGATAAACGGCCAGATTAGCCTCACTACAGGGCCCCCAAATCCGTGCTTTTGTCGTTGGCTGTTTTAACCATGGACACAACCTTACATGGTTCTTTTCAAAGTAAGTAAAATTAATTCAAAATGCTGGTCTTATAACAAAATGAAATTACATTGATGGATGGATTTTTTTTTTCTGCAAATAAGTTAACGGATTCTGGATGACATCTCTGAACAGAAATCTTTATGAAATCTCGTTACGTATGTAGTTTTATCTTTATAACTCGCTTTAAGTTAAAATAATCTTTTGTTTTTAAATCATCTAAAACTCAGGGACCCTGCTGAGCGCTACGCTCGGCGGGCCCTACCGAGCATATCTCGACCGTCCAAATATATTTTGGACGGCCCAAATTTGAGGGGTGGACCTGCCGAGCGGAGCGCTCAGCAAAACTCCCGGGTCCCTTAAATAATCTGAAAACATACAAACACCACCTTATATATATTTGTCTCCAAGATTAGAATCTTACGCTTAGTCACGGAAATTTGGAACAATGGGTTTTTTATTTTTTATTATATGGAGTATCAACTAGTTGTGACAAACTTTTCTCATGTAAGAATGTGTACAATTAGAAAGTAAACGTAATCTGGTGGACAACAAATATAAAAATAATTGCACAGTTTGTTTCCAATTTATTATATTTGTTTAAAAAGCTGGAAAGTGCAGGTACGTCTGCATCGTATTTTATTTTGATGATCAAAATTGTTTATGAATTAATTTTGTAATCTTACATGCGGATGAACTCAATCTCATATCATGAACTGTAAATTAAGTATCTAATCACCGACACTTGAGTTGAAACCGATAACTTTGATAAAACCTAATGCAGTTCATTTTAGAGTCTTTATTTCATTTCTCGTTATCTTGTGCTAGTGGGTACATAAATAGATGTCTAAAGTACTCATTATGTCAGTTACAAAAAAAAAAAATCATTTTGTAGTTTTTGATATATTGATAATGAATTATTTGAGAGCTTAGTCTCTGGTATTTCAATTTTGGAATTATCTCTCCTTCTTATGAAATCTATTCTTTAATTTGGTTTGCATAAAAACCCAAGTGATTCTAGCACAATTTATTGGCATGTTTGATTCAGGAGACTCGAGGTGGTGGGTTTGGACACATTGCTTAGGAACATATGGAAATGGGGGCGTGCTGACACCATCAGTGCTTGGCGATCAACGGCGCAGATCTACTTATAAAGTTAATTTTTTTAAGATCCACATTCATAACTTAATTTGTACCAGAAAAAAAAAAAAAAAAACCTTTTCCAACAAATATTCGTTAAAGAAAAACCTTTGCGTACCAACCTTGATAAAGAAAAGAAAAGAAAAAAAAAACTTCTGTTGCATCGGAAATATTTGCTACCAACTTGATAAAAAAGTAAGCTTCATAGTTCATTCTTTTGTTTAAAAATAAAATAAAAATTGGTGCCGGCCTACAAGCCATTGTAGCCAAAATAACATTTTTTTTACCAATAACATTTTTTACCAACCTCGATTGAAAAACTTATTTTTGAAGAAGACAAATTTATGGTAGACCTGGTAAAATAGTACGTATTAAAAAAGTTTAGACCATTGGCATCTCTGAATAATTTCTCCTGTTGCAATAGCTGGACTACAAGCCATTGTATTTTAGCAGGACAAAAATGTGGGTGTCGGTCAGGTATGATCACGTGGTGTCCAATTGCGTATTTTTGCCGTCCAAAAGATCACGTGGTGTCCTATTGTGTATTTTTGCTGTCCAAAACTCTTTGTGGATGACCCAGATTTCTTCCTCTTCTCTCTCCTATGTCTCTCCTCTTTTTCTATTTGCAAAAACACTTTGGGACGGCCGATATACGCTGTCAAACACCATATGGCTATACCCAACCAGCACCCAAGTTTTTCTCATATTTTAGAGGACAAATAATACTCCTACGAGAAAATTTTGGGCGCAAATAAGGTACCCGTTGTTTCTCAATCAATATTTGTCCTGGACTGGAAGTAGTTATTTTTCTTGTTCTGGCAATAGCCAAATTTCCCCTCTCAATTTCATTGTACAAAAGTCGTGACTCGCAAATACCGCCTCTAGATAACGGAGGAATGGGTGTTAGGATTCCGAGGCAACCACCACACCCAATTCTCTCTCTACAACGATCGCATCCTCGCTGAATCTTCTGTCCGCTTGATTCATTTCTCCTCATACCTCAGCTTTTTGCAAAATTAGCTTTTTCCATATCTGTAATGGATTAAGTAAGCAAATTTTCAAGATAATCTTTCTGCGTATTATTCTCGTTCTTCATCACCTGCAACTATACTGGTAAGTAATTTACGAAAATAGGTCATTTTGTTTGTGGGTTTTGCAGTTTATAGGTTGCTTTCAATTGGGTCTTGTTTGGATTGAAGTCATTGGTTCACAAATTGTTGAACATTGGGTTGTTGCCGTCTCTGGTAAATAAGAGGTTTTCAAAGAATTGGTTTCTTTTTCTCTTATGGGTTTTGCTGTCTAGGGATCTCTGTCAAATGGGTACACTTTGAATTTCTATTATCTGCTCCCAGCTTGTTCTGATGGGAGTTGTTGGTTCTGATAAGTATGACTTTCTGACATTTGTTCAACAGGGCCCTGATTCCTTTGTTGTTTCTTGATGTCTGGTAGTTGATAATTGGGTATTGTCTATTTCACTTATCACTGCTCTAAAGAGATAAAAGTAGTTTGGTTATTGAGTTGAGATATTCTATCTTGGTTTCAAATTAGTGGAGAGTGTCTGCTTTCATTTGATTTTTGCCTCACAAAAATTAAGGGTTTTGGTTCAAGTGTTGTTCGGTTCGTGAAAATTTTTGTGGTTTTTTCATTCAAAGAATTAAGGCAAAGAGAAAGTTTTGTACTGTAGAATTTGGGTAGTGATTTATTTACTGGGGAAGAGAGAGCACTAATGGATATGGGTTTTAGCAGCTGCGAGTGCCGACTATGTAGCAAAACATTGGCAGAATGTAAAGAGTGTTGAGGAAAAAGCATCAGAGTTTTCTTCTGGAGATTCCAAATTTGTGAAACCTGAATCACCACCTTCCATGGACCGACATCGTGACAAGAGATGTCCCCTGCGAAGATTGGCACAGAGAAAAGGACTTGGTCAAGAAGATTTTACTGAAAGGGAACAAGCTGCTCAAAGTGCTTCTACGTCAGATGGAAAACTATTTAACATCGACAAGAACGAGGATTGCAATGTGCTTTCTATGTCTACTTTGTCTCCTGTATACTACTTGCAAAATGAAGACCAAGCAGTAGCAGAAGGATTGAGAGAAAGTGGCAACATGTTTGAAAGTACTAGCGATTCATTTCATGAGCCCTCTACGACAGAAATGAGTACTTCTTATGGTATAACGTGGAATAGGATCTCTCTTAGGAGTAGAAAATCTAATATGCAATTCTTAAAGCCTCTTAGTTCCCTAGAAAGCTGCCTCATGGCCCAATTATACAGGGAACGTGCTGGAATGGAAGAGTATGTGCTTAGTTCTGTTTCATCACAATCTTCACACGCTTTGAGGCCATTTTTTGTGACTGATGGAAGGAGGATAATCAGCGGAGGGGGTTATTCTTTTAGTTTGCAAACTGAATCTAGGAAAAATGAGCTGCGTAATCAAATCAGTTCAGCAGAAAATGAGACTGTTTTGGGGGCTCCTCCACTACCATATGTTGGGTCTTTGGAGCTTCCAAGGGTGAAAGTTAAACCGGGGAAGGGGCTTGGAAGGAAATTGAGCAGTTCTAGTAAAATGATCAATGAGAAACACTTCAATTTGCTAACTGGTATGCTTCTTAGTTCTTACTCTCTCGATACTTTCTTTTCCCTAGGGGCATGAATTCAATTATATGGTGAAATGTCAAGAATTCAACCTCATAATTACTTTTGTACAGGTTTTGTAATCAAGTTTTTGGTAGTTGCCAAAATTTTACTTAGTCTCACCTTCCAAGAGCTTTTACTTGGTAGGTTCCCAGAAAAGTGAATATGGTAACCACCTTGTTTGGCTTTAAACCCTTGCTTTTCAGAAAACTCAGTAGTTCCAAATGATTATTCTGTAAGCCCAGAATTCCACATCACCATGATAGGTGGTACTCCGAACCAATTATGACTCGCCACCCCAACTACTGGTCAGCAAACCATTCTTTATCAGCCATGTTATGATCACTTCGTCTGGCAACACAGCCCCACACCTCATGTGCGTAATCTCTCTGCGTCCGATGCAATATTTTCAGTGAGCAGAGGCAGTACCACTGGAAACACACCTCAAAACCATTTTATCTTCTCTTTGCATCTTTTTGCCTCCTCTCCTCTCTATCATCATCCACCATTTTCTGCAAATCTCTACTCCATAAACAAAACAACCTTCTGCACCCACCTATTTGAGCTCATCTCACTATCTCTCAAGGATTCGTCAAAAAATCCAGTGACGTTGATTATCCTCATTCCTCAAGTTGTTGCATGATACAAATGCCGACGACCAAGGTTGGAAGAGATCGCTCTTGTAATCTTATATGGGGGCAGTGATGCTTTCCCTCCCCTTCAACCTCATAGTGTTAGAGCCCATGGACTTGGAGTGAAGATAGGATGGCATTTGTTTGCCCCTTTCTTTGCAGTAGCAATAGTAATGCATGGAGAAGAATGTATCCTATTTCTTCGGTTGTATAACTTTGATTTTTGAACTGGGTTGTATAACTTTGATGGGCAGTGGAAGTTGTAACTTTTTATCTCTGTTTTGCTTTTCTCGAAAGCAGTAAGGTTGCTCTGCACTTGCATCCATGTGGATCTAAATGTCAATCACCATTTGTTTCCTTTTCTGTGTTATTTCATTTACTGCTTCAATCAAGGATTGGAACTTAGTGTTGACTGAAGTGATTTACAATGGCTCAGCATTTACATTAAGAATTTGTGCTTTGTTCGTTCATTAGATTGATAAAGGTACCCGGATTCCATTTTTAATACATCACAAAATTATCTTATCTCACTTTCTTACTTTGAAATGTTTAGAAAGAATATAACTGGAGCAGTTCTGAATATGTAAAAAAGTTGAGGGATACAAGCTGACGATAGGAAATTACGCAGTCTTGACAGCTTAATTTCTGGATTAATCACTTAAATTTATCGAATAATGGTTCCTTGTGAATAACGTTTCTCTAGTCGTGACATAACTCATTCGGATATTGTCACTTTGATCAGGTACATCTCATGGGGCTCTTCTGTTTGGTCTTGGGTTATGTGCTGGCTTGATATCTTCTTTTGTAGCAAATAAAAGGGAGGTAGAAAAATTAAATGCCTTGTTAGAGAGGACCGAAAACTTGGTTCAAGATCTACAAGATGAACTTGAGATGAAAGATGCGTTAACTGTGAAAGAGCTAGCCATTGAAGACTATGAATCACAGGATACGTGTTACCGCTCTGATAACAAAAGCGAACCAAATTCCTTTTGCTCTCAACAGAATTGGGATGGATCAACAAAATGTTGTGGTAAAGAACTGCTTGATCAGAAAGCAGAGGAAGAATCTGAATCTGTGAGTAAAATTGAAGCTGAGCTTGAAGCTGAACTGGAAAGATTGGAACTAAACATGAATTCATTGAGTTTGGAGAAAAGATTGTCTAATCTAGTTGAGGTAATCATCTGTTTATCACTACATTGTGGTGCTTAACAATTTCTTGAGCTAGTGGCATAGGAGGGGTAAATCCTTTAAGTTATATGGGGTACTCCTTACCTAGATGCTGAATTGACTAATGTTTTGACTTTTGTTTCCTCGTATTTGATCTAGTTCTTTTTTTTTGGTTTTCTTATAAATATGGCATAGTTTGTATGAAAGTCTAGATAGTTGTATATTTTATGGGAATTTACAAATTGGTGGGAGAGATGGCTGAGTGGACTAAATCGGCGGATTGCTAATTCGTTGTACAAGTTATTTGTGACTTGCTTTGGTTTAATTTTGAGGAACTAGAAATTTGCCTGCCTCTCTTGGGAGTCTTTCCATCTTTTTTTTTCTTCTTCCTCTCTAATCTAGTGTTGCTTCAATGCTTCATAAAATGTTTAGGGACTGTTTTAAAAGCTGAAAGTGAAGTTCCTAAAATTTTGTGGGTAGAAAGTTTTGAAATCTGAACAGTAAACTTGACATTTCAGGAGAAATTTTGTTAGTTGAGATTGTAAAAGTTTAATTTTCGCTAACATTTTCTGTAGCATTAGGCGATAAATCTCTCAAACTTGAAATAAGTCATTCTAGCCCTTTATAAGATTTAAGTGTTTGGTATCTTGTATTATGCTAACTTGCTAAGTGGTTGGTGATTATGCCTCATTGAATGCTCTTGATTGGAAACAACTGAGTGCGTTCAACTTTATGACTTAATTAAAGTTATGCATTAGGCATAAATTGAACATACAAAATGACTATGCATATAACTTCGTCATCTTCAACCTGGACTTTGAACTTTGTAACCTTCTACTGGCAACTATTGTATTCATGATACAAGGTGATTTAACTTTTAAGTTCATTCTGCTGGTGTCTGTTATAGAGCTGTGAGTCTGTGACTCTTGAGACTGCTTTAAGATTTCTAAGTTTTGTGTTCAACTAATGTATTCAGCATTTTATGGTGACTTGGTTGACTTAAGTTCATTATTTTGATAGAATTCTTGATGCTATGGGTAGTCTTCCAGTTCCTGTAGTATCACCTTTGCTACGGTCACCAATGTGCTATTGTAGCGAAAACTTCTGAGAAACTTTTCTGAAATGGTCAAATTTCAGAATTTTCCTTCACGCTTGTTGCACTAGTTTGCACTTGTCCTCCCGATTTGTGACCCCAGCTGAAACAAAAGAAATGCTTCGCTTCCCCTACACTTTTTTTGAAAGGCAAAAAAATTTCATTAATCTTGAAACTGCTACATGACTTCCCCTACACTTAATTCATATTGTTCTGGTTCTTTTCTATTTATCCAAGGTGACTGACAAATCGCATGTCAACTCAGTTACGCAAAGCGTGTTATTTTACCTGTGATTAGTAGATCTCAACCTATGTCTTCTTTTAGTTGAGGGTTTTGAGGCTTCTAAGTGCCATTTTCTCTTTTGCTTTCTGTCACTTGATTTTTCTTTTCTTTTTGCACTCGTGTACATCATGTTGTGCCCACGGCACCCTGTAAACTCACACCAGGAAACAAACGCTGCATACGTGATTTGGCAAGTCCGCAGCATCGGATTTTGAGAAGAGATTAACAAGTTTTGACACTGGAAAGCCCCAATAGGGCCAATACAGAGAACCCAACCGTCTCTCTCTCTCTCTCTCTCTCTCTCTCTCTCTCTCTCTCTCATACACACACACACACACATTTTGACACACTTCTATGCACACACACACACATTTTGCCACGCTTCTATGCTTTCAACCGCAAGTATTTATACTGAGTGAGAACAGTCATGTTGAATTCAATTTGGGTATGGTTTTTGTCGACAAAGGAGGCTTGTGCTGGTTTTCTCTTGGTATTTGAGTCGATTCCTAATTCATACCAAATCTTCAACTTGCAAATTGCAACTGATTTTCCATGCACTAAAAACCAACACATCATCGGTTCAGGTGTACTTGGAATTCATTATCTCTTGGAAGGCATTTCATTTGGAATTTCAAGAGGGATTTCTTAATTGTTACTTTTAAGGGCAAGGAAAACACTGCTTATCGATTCTATTGGTCTGTACTGGTTATGTAATTGAAAGTGGAGATCTTGGTGTTGTCCTGGGATGCATAATCTGCATCTTGATGTTAATCCGTTCTTAGTCTTGCAATAGACAAGATTCCCTATACAGATGTTTGGAGTGGTAAAAGCATCTTATGAGGAAGGTTTTGAACATCTTGAAGTGCTTGGGAGTCGTCTTCTTTTAGATTCTTTATTTCCAAATAGTATATTCCTTAATTATATTTGTTTTGCTTGCGTGTAATGTATGACCATAGCTTAACAGTCGATAGTGCTGTCTACAATTTTGGTGCCTGTTACTGAAATTATTTTTTCTTCTTTTTGGTACATGAGTTGCTGTTATGTTGAGTAGAGTATATAAATGAGTGTAGCAAGGTTTTAAGCTTGGGAGGCTAGAATAATCTGGAATTGATATGGTTTCTAGTGGCACGGAAAACATGCTCTTGAAATTACTTGTAAGCAGCATGGAGGGATTTGGTCAAGGGTATTTGAAATTTGAATCTGTATTAGTCTAAAATATTCATCATCAATACTGTCACAAGAAAGGGATAATTTTGAAACTTTGAGATCCCCACCGACCCTCCTCTATGTCAAGGCCATATTGCTTTATCCATGATTGAATTGAGAAGTTGAAAACCGGTTCACAGATAATTGCTTCCTTGTGCTTCAATTCTTAGGATATATAACTGAAAGCGGTCATATCGTATACACGATACGTATCGTAGCGTGTTTGGTGATTCAACTGAAAATTCCTCACTTCAGTGGGCACGTGTGCATGCACCTTTGACCTATACAATGGATACAGTTGAATTGAAGTCTGTCGTTTTACAGTAATAGCACTGATTATTTGTTATTGTTATGAGCTCTGATGGCTTGTTTACTCTCTGCAGCTTGACCCAGACTTCATACCAGAAATCACTTGCGATGAATTGAGACCCGACATGTTTGGTAGACAAGCCAAAGCTCAACCCTATGCAGATTGTGATGGAAGTGGGACCTCCACCCCTCACTCTGCTAACTACGCTGTCTCTCCTGGAGAGCTAACCTTGCGTCTACATGAAGTCATCCAGTCCAGACTAGAAGAACGTGTCAAGGAGCTTGAGACAGCACTTGAAAATAGCCATAGGAAGGTTCAGCTCATGGAGTCGGAGCGAAAGACATTTTTTAGGGACCTTTCAGATAGTGAGTTGAGAACGTCGTCTTATGAAAATGCCGTACAGGACCAACCTGTGGTTATCAATCTTTCTGGGGAAGCTTTAGATGCTTACAACGATGCTTATGGCGTACTTTCAAAGTTGGATGGGTCGGAGGAAGCTGATTTGCCATTAGGAGAGGTAAACACACTACAAATGTCCGACCAAAATGGAAGTGTATCATCACCGGTGCTAGTTTCTCATGAAGTAAGGAATTTGGATGAACGCCTTTTATGGGATGATGAAAGTGAGAACGGACACGATGAGGTGGAAATGCAGTTGATAAAACAGATTGTTGAGAAAACCAGGAAAGGTTCTTCTGTTATTTTGAACGCTGAGAAAGGATTGTTTTCGGTTGATTAATGTGCACAATGAATGAACCAAATGAACGATTTTTGCAGTGTTAAAGAGGTAAAATGTGCATTGTACGAGTCTCTAATTTCTTCTTTTTCATCATCTTAAGTGATGGAAGGTTTGAACTGATATATAGCTAGTTGTAGGAAAGAAGTTGCAATTTTGACTAGAGTACATGTTGAATAGGTTCACGTCATTCTCCTTTCTTGGAAACTTTCGGGGATATTTTTCACGTATCCTACCATTTTTACTTCCTCAAACTTCAGCATTCACTACGTTTTCTTGGGCAACTCCAAATGATTTGTCTATAAGTTTGCGTTTGGATGTGTAAGGAAAATGGTAAGGTAACTTCTTCTTTTTTATAACTGCAAATGGCAAGGAAACTGAACACACATTTTTATGTCTTTTTCTTAATTAGTACTATCATGGTGGTGGTCTTCTGCCTCCGAATCCACGATCTACTCAGACAAGCTTCAGCTAATTCGAGCTCAGTTCGTAAAGGTTTATAAAGCGAGCTTAATTTTGACTTGGACTCGAGACGATTGCTATCACAACAAAATTCTACTATTATTACGAGCATCAGGGGTACATCCGGCAAGAAACAGCGAACATATGAACTTTCCAGACTTGCAATCAGCTGCTTATTAAGCCCAGCATGAGACATCATTTTCTACCAACACAGTAAAAGCACTGGACAATAAAATTGCCCAAACAGCCATACACTACGAAACACTTCTCAATAGAAAATTCCTACCAAACTTCAGTTCACATCCGGCATCGAAAAAATAAGTTGAGAGAGAGAGAGAGACAATAAACAAGATTTTCGGCTAACTGAAAGGAAGCAAATTCACTTTTCAAGCCTTTCTGTTGGCATAGTCACCAAGCTCATCATCTCCATCCTCACCCTTGTTTGGATCATCTTGGCCGAAACCCCCATACGTTTCACCCAAGCCGCTAGTTTCACTGTTGCCAAATTGATCCCCACTACCACTCAATCCAATATTTTCACTGCTTCCAAAGCTATTCGTCGCTCCAGCATCACCACCGAGATAGCTATCACTTCCAGCTCCTCCAGCTGCGCTGAAACTCTGACTGCCACCTCCATAATTGATGCCGCTACCGGTTCCACTTGCGTACGGATCGCTCGGGGTATAGCTACCGCCTCCATAATTGCCACCACTACCTCCACCTCCATAGTTGCCACTACCACCACCGCCATAAGTTCCACCTTGGGCATAGTTTCCCCCACCACCTCCATAGTTGCCACCATAACCACCACTACCTCCTCCACTTCCACCTCCACCTCCACCTCCATAGTTACCGTAGTTGGATCCTCCTCCATAGTTATCAGCACCACCATAACCACCACTCCCTCCATAATTTCCACCGCCACCGCCACCATAGCCACCGCCACCATAGCCACCGCCATACCCGCCACCACCAAACCCTCCACCTCGAGGAGGCCTTTCATTTGCATAGTTCACCTTCACCGTACGGCCCTGAAGGTCCTGGAATAAACAATTAAAAGAACCAATGTCAACCAAAGTTCCCGACTAAATACAATAAGAGTGAGCTATTGACATTCTTCGTCTTCATAAAATCAAGTAATTAAATTGTGTAAGTGGCGTCTTAATTGTGTGCAAATATTTCCTAACATAAGGTGGTGTACATAGAACTTACATGTGTTTACATCCAGTTCAAATCTTGTCTAAACAAGGTTTAACAGTAAACCTTTCCCGGAACAAAAAGAAACAGAAACCATTATTCTCAACCATCAATGGAAAATACGAATTTAGTCCTCTTGAATGACTTGGAATTCCTGTGAGACCTGATCAAGGAAGCACTAAATCCCATGGAAATTGACCACCAGAGCATGACACTAAGTTTCTGGTTTGCCCAAGAAATTTTAGCTTGTTAAAACTCCTTCACAGCCTGTTTTGTCTTAAAACATAGTTTTCTAGGTGTCCACAAAATCTTGGGCTTCCATGCACCATACATATACACAAGATATGCCCTATTAAAGCCATAGTCCCTATCTCCCAGATACAATTACAAATAATTTACCACAATTCCATTAATAGCGCATCAGTGAGTCTCCCTATGACAAACAGATCGATAAGAAGCACAAGTAATCAGTACCTGTCCATCCAAGGCCTGGATAGCAGCAGAAGCCTCCTCACTAGAAGTGAAAGTAACAAAGCCAAACCCTCTGGAACGACCAGTCTCACGATCTACAATGACTCTAGCTGCAAGATATGTAAAGCAGGTCAGCGTTAATAAAGTTTGCCTTCCAATGCCGATAAGGCGATAATATAAAACCTAGCCTCCTCCATCGATATTTCAAACCCCCAGCTTTTCAACTTTCACCAACGAAAAAAACAAAAAAAACAGCTCATTTTCTTGGTGGATTGTTGTGCATCTGGCATGGACTTCAAGAACAACTAGGATATGGACTTGCTTATAACGAAGAGCTCCTTAAAGGGAAGCCCAATGACAATATTCAGTCATCAAGAAGACAGAATGCATAAAGTTGAATCATTCAGACACCAATTAAAAGTCTCTATGCATAAGTTATAAATACCACACAAATGAAGGTATGGTCGCAAATGCTATACAACCATCGACAAGATTTAAGGTGGGAAGAAGTGATGCCAAGGGATGCAGACACTAAGTGAAAAGTAATTATTCCAGGTTCAGAACATTAATCATCAAACTTAGACATGAACATGACTACAAACATCACTCTAAAACTTTATTTAAAGTCAAATTCTTTTTGCAGTAAGGCAACATTGTTCAATGAAAACGTTCAGCAACCTAAGCAAAAAGGAAAAGAGGAATGAAGTTTGTTCCTTGGCCTTGCCCTCTTTCTTGCTGGGTGAACGGGAATATCTTTACAAAGCAAGGACACAAGAGTCATGGAACATCATCCAATCGGGCTTACCTTTACAATGGCATGCACTATAATAACATGCATTACTTATCATATGTGCAACATTGCCTGCATGCAAGCAGATATCACTTCCCTACACAAATTATACGTAGACAGAACCCAATATTTACCTTCCACAACTTCCCCATACTTAAGGAAAGCTTCTGACAGACTCCTGTCATCTGTAGCATACGACAGTCCTGCAAGTTGCACGAAGTCTATTTAGCACACTATTTAAGTGCAATGGGGGTATAAGTGCACACTATTAAGAGCAATGGGGGTATAAGTACAAGTTGAGCGAAACGAATACCTCCAACAAAGACTTTTGAAGTCGACATGCATCTTATCATCTGGAATACAGAGGGACTGGATCCACAAATATTTGAATTGACATGCTTACTCACAGCCTGCCTTAGTATACTCCCAGCTTTACCAAAAAAAGCCATTGCTGCAATTGAACTTATAATATTGTGTTTATTTATATAAGAAAATAGGGGGGGTGGGGGGGGGGGGGGACATAATTCGTCATACTCGTACATACTGAAGTCCATGTCCATTGTTAACATTTATTGGATACAGGTTCCATCAAGCAGAAAACTACAGAATCTCAGATAATTAACGGCGGGTCTTCCTAATAACCTTCCACCAGGCACGTGGACGAGTTGAGGTGGGTCAGCTGACAGCCATATATTGTTCATTTCTGATGAACTGTTCCATTATGCTTATACAGGTTCACCACACAACTAGGAAAAATGCAATATTTGTCTCCCCCAAAACTAATCTCAAAAGTGTAGGCAATCATCACACACATTGGCCTCCCAACATTAGAATCTTTCATCGTACAAGAATGAGCATTGTTTAGGTGCAAACAATGACAACACACATTTTGAATTCCATAGAATCCATACCCATTTGGCACATTTCATTACACTTGCATGGCCTTTGGCAAATTTCGATACCACATCAACATGTTACAACACTTTCCACATTGATTACAGCACAAACTAAATACTTCAATACCACGATCATCAACATTTGAAAACTAAAAGTCAAATCGAAAATTGCAGAGTATGCAAATCGAGCCACAAAACCAGAGTCAAAACCGAACTTTGGAAAATGAAATCAAGGCATACACAGCAAAACTGAATAAACACACGTCTATCAAAAGTTACACAAACTCACATAGCATATATACTACGCAGAAGTACGCAAAAAAAAAAAAAAAACATCCCGAAACAGTGATCGCAAGTAAAACCAAGGGATTAGGCTTATGGCAAGTTACCTTAAGCAGCGTCGAACCTAGGTTTCGCCTCTCTCTCTCTCTCTTCGGAGAGACTAAAACTAAAACCCTAGAAATGATTAGGATCGAGGAGGGTTTTACGAGAGTGAAGGTCGGTGGTGCTTGGGAGTGAAATTAGGACTGTGGAAATGGATCTTGGCCGTTGGATGGTGTTTGGGCGGTGTAAGCCGTTGGATTAGAGTCTGGGTGATTTAGAATAGTTCATGAATATATTGCACTGATGGTCACCCACAGTTGCAATAATTATTTTTTGGTTCGCGTAGTTGTATTTCATCAATATTAAGGCCGAGTTTTCCGTTAGATTTTATGGGAAATCCCATAAAATCACTCTCTTTCACATTAGATAAAATTCAAGTGTGATTAAATCACCACCCAATGCATCATTTACCAATTTTCCCTTCCTTTTCTTTAAGGAGCCCCACCATATATAATAAAAATGAACATTTCAAATGAATCCGAGGGCAAAACCGTAATTTTCTCTTATGTCCTTCTCTCTTCTACAGTGGACTCAATTTTCCAAATGCCTCATTTTATCAAATGAGGTGAAAGGGTGATAAAATCACCTCATTTTATCTAACGGAAAACCCGCCCTAACTTGAACTTTGGTTTTCAGTTTAAATCTATTGGAAAAAAAATATGAAAATATAAATTATAAAACGAATTTAAGACACATTTAGTATTTAATATATGAGGAAAAAAAATTTGGGCTAATCTAAGAAGCACTGGCATAATTTATCATTCTTATTCTTGGGTTAGAGTACGTGGGTTGCACGTACTATTTTTTAAATCACAACGAAAGGAAATACAAGTCTCAGGAAAACAATACAATTGATAACGTGCACTTAAGAGAATGTATTGATATTGAAATTGAAATACCTAGCGTACACTCTTGAGAAAATTAAAAGAACCAATGGTATAATTGATCTGTATCATTAGAGTGAAATCACTTGACCCGGTTGACCATACGTGGCTCCGCCCAAGCCAACTGCATTCCTTTTTGTGAGTTTTTCATCACTGGGTAAAATAAGAAAGGGGTTTGATGAGGCCCTTGGGCTTGATGTAAGAGTGGGCTTCAGTCATGGAAATCGTGTAAATGTAGCCCACACTTACTGCACTGAAGTCTGGGCTCATGGACCATGGTGACCCATGACCATAGGTTAACCATCTCTTTTTCTTGGAACATCAGAAAAATAAACGAAAGACTAAAACTCTCTTAAACTCTCTTAAAAGCCAATCCTCTCATATCCACCTCTAGAAGCAAAATAGTGCCATCCGACAAAGTAATACGAGAGACATTTTCTCATCTCGATCAGCTTCCAGATGTGCAAGGTGATAATCAACTTTTTTTCCTTTCCGAAGCCTATGCTTCAAGGTACTCCCAGTGATATCTATGAGGGCTTTTGCATTGCTTAATCGGAACTAAATGAGGAGAGTGCTCTAAATGCTCTTCATTGATCAACGCGATATCAATTGCTGAGTTAGACATAATCTCCATTGCTTCTACTCCAGGTTCTGGGTTAGTCATCTCATCACCCTGTTTGGATGCCGGATTTGGGTACCACCGGGATATGTAATCCCGGGCCCATGCTAGTCCGGTGTTTGGATGCAAAAGTGGTGCCTGGATTTGTTTCGCTGTTCGGACTCCTTCTCTGGCTTCACCCTCGTTGGGTAACGACAGCCTCCCCCATGTCGTTAGCTAACAAGGGGGGATTTGGTTGATTTTCTACCTGTTTTACCCCTCCAAATCCGGGTGATTTGGGGGGATTTTTGTATGCATATCACCATAGGAAAGAACAGAGAAGAGAGAGGAAGTTTTTCGGCGTTTTCTGGTGCTTTCCTGCCAACAATGGTGTTTTCTAGCAACCCAATTTGGCACCAATGGCCAACCGGCCGGTCCACCGGCTTTCCTTTGGCCCACTCATTTTGGGCTACTCATTTTAATGATGGCCCATTTTCGATTTCTTTAATTAAAACATTTCCCTATTAAAAAACTTATGTTTATTTAGCATTTGGATCCCCATTAAAAATTTCAAAAATGTGTATGCGTACTAGACAACATGCATTATATTTATTTAATTAACAATTTTAATTTATTATATGTTTTAAACAATATTTGTCAAGTTAAAGGAAATAATTTTATCGCATATATATTGATAGATATGTATTTATTTCAATTATAATAAAATTAAACCAATTTCTCCATTAAAATAGCAAAATGGGGGCAGTTATGTCTATTTACAACTTATCCCATCGTATCCACCCTCCATATCTCCATTCTAAAAAAACCATCCAAACACCTCATATACAAATCTACCTTTCTTAAGAGGTGGGGTCACCCTCATTATAAATCCATCAAAAATCATCTCCGGCATCCAAACGGGGCGCATAAGTAGGGCCTGTGTTGCGCCTACTATCCCAAGCAATGTTTTAAAATCCGGACTGGAGGACGAACAGGAAAATGGATTGGGCGGACGGGTCAGTAGTTGAACCGCTATCGGACCGTGACATCATAATTATATTAAATATATATTTTTATATACAATTAAGCCTATAAAAATATGTATGTGCTGGAAGTTGGAAGAAATTGTGCTTCGGCTGTGTAACTCTTGTTGTTTTGAATCTCACATCGCTGAGTTTGCAACTCTGTGTTTCATTTTCCTTTTATTAAAGGTGAGAAACCTTCATTTATTAGCTGTCGATCACTAGCAGGCATGGGCTGGTAGTGGGCCCTTGGGAAAGTATGTTTCTCATGTAGTCTCCGCGCATTAAAGCGGTAAAAAATCAGCACAAGTTTTCCGGTCCGGGTCAACTAACCCAGTACCGGTCCTAGTGGGCTGGTGGTTCGATAGTTAATTTTGACCGATTTTTACGTTTTAGATTGGTTTTGAAATTAAAGCGGTTATCAACTCGAACCGAACCGGACTAAGGACCGGGCGACGAGCCAACGGATTGAACCGGCCGATCCGGCCCGGTTTTTAAAACACTGATCCCAAGTTATACGATTGTTGACTTCAAACAATTTATTCCCACATGACCAAAAAAAAAAACAATTTATTCCCAAATTATACTGTAACAAGAATATTGGACAGGTGGTAGGTGGTGAAGAAAAAAAACACATTAAAACTCAATTATAAAGTGCCACGTGAAAAAGGAATATTGACTAAATAAAATCCAATTTCGACCTTTACAGGCTGTAACTGCATTTGATTTATATATTGACTTTGTTAGTCAATTTACTAATTGCATGGCCTCTCATTCTCTGTGGTTGAGAATCATTTCCTGTACAAAATGGTGGAAACTCAAACCTTCAAAGATCAAATGTCATCTCAAGGGTAATGGATGAAGGATTTTGGCTTCTCTCAAGCCTGAGGGGTGTTCCGCTAAGAGACTTTTTTAGCTTTTTGATTTTTCATGATTTTTTATATGATGTATTGTGAGATAGTGATTGTCTCGGTTTTAGGAGTAAGTTGACTTTTTGGCTTTTTTGAGTTAGTGGAATAAGACCTGAATTTGAATCGCAGAGAGCTGTAATTACAGTTTATCCAAAGTATTTTAAAAGGTTCAATTTTTATAAAAGACCAGGAAGAGTCCATTCTTTTTTTTTTTTTTGAAAGGCAATTTTTTTTTATTAATCTTTGAAATTGCTACAAAGACTAAAAGGATAAGGGTTGCCGGCATCATATCCTAAGCAAAGCTAATAATAATTCTATGCCCACCCGAGATCCAAACCCGAGGTTAACAATAAACCAACCAAGGAAGAGTCCATTCTTAACGAGTCTTTTAAGTCGATGCGAACAAACGCAATGCAGGAGTACTTCTTACAGTCGAAGTTCGGATTATAGAAAAGCCGGGTCTAAGGATAAAAAGTACTGCTAGTGGAGCAAAGATTATTGTTTCCCAATTTGATCAGTTAAAGATGAAATTACATTTTCTTTGGTCTAATGCCCAACCCTCGCATGTATCAACTAAAAATCACAAAAAAGCCCCAATAACGTAAACAACTTGACTTTTGTCCATAGCTTAAAGACAAAAAAATTGCTTGAAAACGGGACCTTAATATGTTTAAGTAGAGCTACCAATTAATGATTTAAGTAAGGAATTGCCTTAAGTCAATTTTTATGTTGAAAAATAAAAACAATGTCTGCAATGGGACAAAGAGATGTGGAGCTCCGGATATTTCCGTCATCTTCCTCCCGCCACATCCGAGCGTATTGGTGGTTCCATCGTCGTCGTCGTACAATTTTGCGGCTTTTGTATTTTTTTTCTTCTTGTTTTCTTGTATTTTCGGACCACCTTTTTTAGTCTAATAATATAAGTTTTCTAGTTAAAAAAACCACCCAGGGTGCTTTTAGCTTCATTTAAGTACATTGATTATACCAGTTTAAAGCAAGTTGCCATGTTCAAAGAGGACCTGACTGCTGAAACTCTGATCAATCTGAGTTCAATGTGAGAGAAGGAATTATCCCTATTCCTGGAATTGGAATTGCAATCAGAGCAGGTAAATGAACAAAGCAAGATCCAAGCTCGACTACTGTTCGACGTCAAATGCTCCCAAATCCGAACACATTTTAACATCATTGAGTTGTCAAGACTAAACTGAACAATTCGCTACTCGTGTCGACAAGTTTATAGCATTTCAAAAGAAGCAACCTACTTGGTAACGAATCATAATCGGCTTAGATTAAAGCTTGTTTGAAATTTACTCTGACTGATAAAACAGACAAACTTGGAAACAGAAGTTCGTGTAGTTTTCAAACCAAGTTTGAGCAGACCCGGGGGCGTGTTGTCCCTTAAGGGACAACATGCATGCTGACCCCATCCGAGCCGTCCGTGCTGGGCGATCAACGGCCCTGATCAGTTCGGTAATGAACGGTGCAGATCTGTTTTGGTCCAAACAGATTTGAGTTGTTAATCGCCGAGCACGGACGGCTCGGATGGGGTCAGCATGCATATTGTCCCTTAAGGGACAGCACCATCCCCATTCCCAGTTTGAGCACCCCATTGGTCGGTTCGTTTGCCTGCTTAATTGTAACAACTAACAAGCAATCATTTTCTGTTTCCATATTTCTGATTTACCAGTTATTCCCAATAGATGGAGAAGATTGCCATAAGAGTTCCTTGATACCAAATCAAAAGAAAATAGTGCAGAATCCGAAAAACAAATCCCGCACCCCAGAATGATAACCATCTCACTTCAAACCTATCCGAAAAGAACAGGCATCTCAAATATTTGCGCCTATTATGACCGGAACAAAGATAACATTACAACAATTAAAAGCTACAATATCCATACTTGGCCTGAGAAACACAGGATGCAATGAACCCTATGGTATTTTACAACACATCTGGCAATGACAAAATACAACAACAAAAGAATTTGAGAAATGAAAAATACCAAACAAGGAAGAATTCAAGTACTTGGTACCTTTCCAAAGGTCATCTCCTTCGGCTATTGCGCAATGAAGAGCGTGGCCCTTCAAAGAGGTCCAAGATATAATTCTCCAGTTCATCAGCAGTGTACTTGATGTATTTTTCGCCAATGACCTCAGATTTTGTACCGATGAAGGTCCGGTACGCTTGGATTACTTTCTGCGAAGTTGAAATTCGCAAGTCCTTCCGAAGCTCATGATCAGGGATGGACCATGTTGCTTGGCTCTTAAATACGTCCTCAATAGCAATATTGAAGCCTCTCAACCTCTCCCTAAGAGCTGCTTTGCCATTGTTTCCATCATCCCTAACTCTGAGTCGAGAAAGGACCGGACTCCAAGTCACTCTCTCGTAACTTGTTTCATGCTGCTGGAATTTCCTAGTGCATTCCTTTATCCATTCACCTCTGTAGAATTCCTCAAGAGCCGATCCCCCAACCTTTCGGACCATATAGTGGATGTTGTTCATCATGAAAATGTGCTTCAAAGAGGGATCCCTGTATAACCTGGATTTATTATTGATATTGGATTCCAAATTGGACGTCAGTAGCCGTAGATAGGAAGCCAAGGGACAAACATTCCCTGAAGAAATATTTTGATCAATTAGAACTGTATCCTCCCCACTTTGCACCCTAAGTAGCAAATTTAGGGTGTCAGAATACTCAGCGACTGTGTTGACGTAATTCATGACATATTTGGAAAGGGGGTGAATCCCACCTGCAGGAAAAGGAGATGTCGATGGGTGTGAAGCAACATCATGTCCAAATTTCAAAAGAGTTGCCTTCACTGTACCACCCAATCTTATCAGAAGCTGGTGGAACTCGGTCCTAAGGAAAGAACCGGCCTCTTCAGAGAACAGAGTATTTACATCAGGGATAAGATCCGATAGGACCTCATACATGTCGAGTAACCTGAATAGCTTGTCAGGCTCCCGAGGCCCAATCACCACGGCTTCACCGAAATTCAAGAGGCACAACATGGAATTTTTAGAAGCCTCAATGAAACAAGTTTTGTACGTGGATCCGAATTCTCCCAACACTTGGTCAAAAAGGCGTTTCTCACTTGCCAAATAAACCCTGATGATAAACTTCATTGCCTTGTTCCATTTCTTGATCTTGCTGCACAATTGTTTTGATTCCATTTTCAACAATTCCTCAATGCTAAGTTTGTCAACGCGAAGAGTAACAAAATACTCGTCCAATACATCTTTCCAGAAGCTTACAAAAGTGTCGCAAAATTCCTGTTCGTAATGCGAAGCAAACATGACATTTGCAATTGACTTGATATCAGAAATTACACTAGGAAGGACCAACTCGATCTTATGATCCTCGTGTTCAGTGCCACCACTATTTCTCCTAGATGTTTCCTCAATCGATTCATCCTCAGTTGAAACTAATGATACATCAGATGAAACATCCTCATCGCATGACTGGAAAGACATGTAGTCAGGCTCAAATGACTGCTTATTTTTAGAAAGAATGTCAATCAGCTCTTCCTCGAGCCTTACCATTGCCATTTGCAAAACACTATTGGCTTGGTCAAGCAATTCCTTTTGTTTCCCACCACCACTTGAAAGCAAACTTGTCAAACTTTCTGTCAACCTTTGGATTTCATAAACTGCTTGCAGATAATCTGCCGCTTCCTCCCGGCCCAAAGCCCATATCATCGACCGTTTTGATTCCCACCTCATGACCTTTTTCCGAGCGAATTTCAACTGCTCTTCCACCTCTCTTGTTCCATCTTCCTTTCTCTCGGGGGTTTTGGGCCTTGTGGACAAATGGGTGTCAAGATCCGCTGCAAGGCGTCTCACATCATCAGTCACGTTCTTACTTGCCCCTAATGCCTTCACTAGGTGGTGAAAAGCAGCAAATACATGCTCTTCACCATCATACGTCGATGCAAAATCCGTCATCACAGATATACCTCAAATCCTTACACAGTTTTACAACTCACTGATTTCACAAATTCGGAGATTGAAAAAACCAGAAACGCTTTCGAAAGAAACCCTCAGACTAAGGACTCAAGAGCAGATTGGTGATACTCCAATCAAAATATGGAGATCAGACAGGGGTTAACTAGGAAAGAGCTGATTTTGAGCAATCTCTAATACAGACCAATATGACAAGGGAATCAGAGGTACAAAAGGGTATCAATCAGAAGTTGAACAAGACCCAGGAAAGAAGAAGACTTGAGAAATACTACAAAACACGAGAAAATACGACCGGAGAAGCTTCCACACCACGATATACCACAAATTCTCAAGGTTTTCAAGAACCCTAACTATTTCTTCATCTTGAAACCTCTCATGTTGTTTGACATACACAGATCAGTGCATACTAATAGAAAGAACTGTAACAAGACTCGACCCCAACCCAGTCAAATATGATCTCATCAACACAAAACCCAATTAATTAGGGAAGCAAACAATCAGGGACTTCAAACTGATCAACCAAAAAAGCACATATTTTAATACTACACCCACAAAAAGAAAACCTTAAATTACAGGTCAACAACAAACAGCAACGAATCCGGTTTTTATTGGATCACAAGACACAAACCCAATAAGCAATTGGTTAAAAATATAAAGTGCACCGAAAACAAAACTTAAACCAGAGATTGGAACTTGATTACCAGGAATAGATGATCAAACAGGCTTGGACAGTTATGGAACGGAAGAATTTTGGGTAAGAGCAAAAACAAGAAATTTGATGGAGCAAAAGTTTTACGCGTGTTTCTTGGTAAGGAGGGCGTAGAAAGGCTGAGAAAATTAAGTTTTATCGAATCAGAGAGAGAGAGAGAGAGAGAAAGAGGGGAGAATTGAATTGCTAACTTGCTATGGTGGAGAGGGAATGAGGAAGAAGTTTCGTGACGTTGAAAAATGGAGTTGTAGATTTTCCTGGCTGCAATTTCTCCACGGTGCAACTCGAGAAAATTTTGGTTGCAAAATGCAAATTGGGATACCGTACGTAATGCCCGAGCGTACATATCGGTTATCCAAAAGTATTTTGGACAGTTCAGATTTCTTACTTCCTAATTCCTGTCTCCTCTTTCTCTCTCCTTTTTTTCTTTCTAAAATTCGGACCGTCCAAAATATTTTAAACCCGGCATCCAAGTTTTTCACCTCTCCCTCTCTGCGCCAATGGTTGCATGGTGACCGGTGATTATTCGGTGCTCCTGAGATCACGAGCCCTATCTCATCGCTTTCCATTCTCCTTGACTTTTTTTCTACTTAGTTTTATCTGTTTTGTTCGTCTTTTTTGAATTTTTGTTAGATTCGTATAAATTTTTTGAATTAATTAGCCGTCTCGACGAGAGGAGTCTAAAGCGTAAAAAATTATGATCAAAAGAACAAAAATTCACTAAAGACAAAAAAATTACGAAACAGTTGGTTTTTTCGCATGGTGCCCCCATTGTTGGACACTGTACACCGTTGACATTCGCTATAATCACTTTCTATAAGTAAACAAATCATTTTCAAAATGGCGCAACATTTGCGAAACAACTTATTTTTGGTATTCTTAATCATAATATTCACCACAAAATTGTATGCTATTCACCATCACAATGCAAAACAATTTATGATTGGGTGCACCATAGAATTTGTCCGCTCTTTTTTGTTCATTCTTGGTTCAGAAGCAAGTTCACATGTGATGAAAAATAAGATCACAATTTCATTAAATGATTCAAGTTATTTATTTTGTAGACTTCAATGTTTAAAACATTTATGCGATACATTAAATTGATCGAATATCAGTAAATAGTTAGTCAAATTATTTTTATGTTAAAAGTTATAATCAAGAGGCATAATTATCAAGATAAATAGAATCTCTGCTCAATCAATTTCAGTATCGGATCAATTTAACTTTGTGTATGAGTGACGTATGCATTTGGGAACTTCAAATTCGTAAATAACATTGTAATGTGTCTTGTTTTGCTTCACATGACAAATAACACGAGAAATCACCAAATCTGAATTGGATTTGTCTTATCTTTTTTGGTGAAAGAGATAGAATTTCATTTCCAACAAAATGCTATTACAGACTACCGGATACAAAGATAACAAAATAAAACATTATACAGGCGAGAAAAATATTAAACAGAACCAAAACAAATGAAGATAAAGTTTCTTGATGTGTATAATTGATTGATTGAGACTTTGAATCCTGACTCGTTGTGCCTGTGCCATTGAGTTGCAAAATGCAAGTGTACTATGTTTGACCAAAATACCAAATCAAGGGAATCAAATCCTCTGTTCTGAAAATCTTCTATTCCTTTGTTCCGAAAAAGTGTCTAGGCAAAGTAGAAGCGTACCTTATTTTGTACTTTTGGCTAGTTAAAGTTTGAAAAAAATAAGCATGGCAAATCACGCTTATATCCATCTGAAAGCAATGAAAGATCTTCAATCAATCTTGAATGTTTGTATATTTTGTGACTTATTATAGGTCGTTTCGAGGTTCCACCAAGATCGCATATTCCATAGCAACTCTCTTTTGAGAGTCTGAGACAATAAGCTCGGCAATACTATCAAGAGCCCTCGAGTCGACCGCCCTTCTCACGGAGTCATACGCTTACAAAACAAAATACTACTAGTTCTATTTGTATCCTTTGTTGTTGTTTTCTTATATTTTCGGACTGGTAATGTTCTTTGCACTCGTCTTTTATGATTGCAATATGTTTACGCTTTCTCGTGGAAAAAAAAAACTTATCTTTGTATCAAGAAACAAAAAATCAAATTAATAGGAGTAGTACAAGGGGGGAAGAGTGGGGGGGCCATGGGGGGCTGTCATCTTGTCATGGTTGACAAGACTTCAAATGCCACTTTAATACTCTTTAATTAGGGAAAACCTTAGGAGCCGCTCTCTCTCTCTCTCAACTCTTCACAGCCCCACCCTTGCAGCCCCTCCTTCCCCTCCCCCTCCATGGGTTGCACACCCCTTGGGTGGCGGGAGGGGAGGGACCAATCCCCTTTCTAGA
>JAXBDA010003043.1:0-37596 GCA_036023075.1 Gaultheria prostrata | reverse complement strand
CCTTTTACTCAAATTTGCACTTGAATTTGAGGTTGCCCATTGGAGTACACAATATCAAATGAAGATTTTACTCAAATTTTTACTCAAATTTGAGTAAAAGTATGAGTAAGGGGTGGAGATGCTCTAAGGGTGAGACCTACATCATTTCAACCAATAAGATGGAGGGTTTTGTTCACCCTCTTTTAAGAAGAGTGAACAAAATTGCACTCGTTTAAGATTACTCGAAAAAGTTTACGAGAGAGATAAAAAAACTTGGGTTAATTAACGAGGAAAGTTCATTCCGAAAATGTTTTTATTTTTCTGCTATTTTTTTTAGTTGTTTTGGACTATACTAAAAAAGGACGCCGTTTTGAATTATTTTAATGAAAGAGCAATCATAACCATTAATTTGTTAAAATGGATAGGTGTCAAGCTTAGAGCGTCACACAAGAGCATCACAAGAGGATTCTCACTAAGGCTGCCTAGTGGGTGAATTTTTTCCGTCCATGAGTGAATTCGATTCGTCAGTTCGGTTGCAAATTAGGTGGATCGGATGCCATTAGGTTGGCAGTTTAGTCCTGAAGCAAATGGGCCTCTTATTCGGCTAGTTTCAGAAATTTCCCAATCCATTTTCGCAGCCCTTTTTCTTGGATGGTTTCACAAAAAATGGTCTTTCGGCCCAGAATGCATTTTGGGCCACAAATTTAAAAACAATGCAAATTACAAATAATACTTATAGAATGCATAATGCAGTACCTAAAAAGTCCAAAACCACGGTACTTTTAAAAGTCCAGATTCCAAACCGACCATCCGCTTCTTATGCGGAATCCCTTAAAATGAACAGTTTCCGCCCCTCACTTTTCAGCCGTTGAATTTAATCCAACGGCCCAGCCTCCCTATGCGTTAAAATGACCCTTTGCAGGTCAAGGGGTCAAATGAAACAGACAAAACCCCACTTTTTTTCCCCACCCCCTCATTTGACGTTTCAGATCTGAGAGAAACGAAAACGAGGGTTTGCAAAGAAGAAGAAGAAGAAACGAGGGTTCGCGTTCGACTGTTGCACCATTTCCGTGACCCACGACCGCGACCCACGACCATCTCTTTCCCCACCACCGCGACCCACCACCGCTGCCCCATCTCCGTCCACTCTCTCTCGTCTTCTGCATACCCAAGGTATCGAACATCATCTCTTTCTCTTTCTCTTCTCTCGCTTTCAATTCAATGGTTAGAGTGGTTAGTTACTTGCCTCCATCTAGTAACTGAAATCATGTCCTTAAGGAAACAAAAGAAGGGAAAACAAAAGAAAAGGGCAAAGCTGCTTCCCCAGGATCAATGGGGTGGCCTTATATTGGAACTGAAATCATGTACTTAAAGACCCAAATGACTTTTTTACTGAAAAACAGAGAAGGTAATTTAATAAGCAAACACCATCTATATAATTAAATTCTCTTTAATTAAGTTCTTCGATCTCTCCCAAATATTATTCAATGCACAACATAATATTTTGCTGCATTATTCCTAGACTAGTAACCCTAGTTGAGAGGTCAAGTTGGATGAATCTGTTGTTTTCTCAGAAATTTGCCTCTCTTTTTTTTTGTATTTTTACGTTTGAATTTCTTTTTTTTCTTTTTTTGTATCCGTGTCCTCTAAATTCAGAGTTAACATGATGAAAAACGTAGGGGCATCTTGATGGATTTTTGTTTGAAAGTTCAAATCAAAATTGATTTACTATTTACTACTCCATCCGCCCCTAATTTTTGGTCCCAAATAGCACTTTTTGTTGACCTAGAAAGATTGTTCCAATTAAGTTGAACTCTTAATTTATGTTATGAACTGTGTTTAGGCCGAGATGGAACTCTTAATTATATATTCATAGCAACTGTCAATGCCTACATAAAGTATGAATAAAATTCAGATTTATACCCATGCTGATTGTGTTTTGGACTTGTGAATGCAGTTGGTTTTGTACAGCATCAGGTCCTACACATGTAAGGAACTTAGCTGAGGACGAGGCCGTGAAGTAATGATGAGGACGAGGCCGTGAAGTACTTTTGAAGTTGCAAGTAGAACTTACTTATTGTTCTTAATTTAGTTTATTGTGGAACCTACAACTGTCTTATTAGTTCTCTGTTATGTACTCTTGGATATGTATTCTGGGTTTCTGGCTTGGTTGACGTTTCTGGCTTGTTATGTATTCTGGGTTACTCCATAAACAAATGAAACTCTGTCGAAATTTTTTTTGGGATACTGCTACTGCTGTTGTACTTGGTAATGGGACTTGGTAATTCTGGATATTCTACCTTGCTACTGCTGTTGTGCTTGGTCTTCTTGTTTCTTTTGGTGAAATCAAACTATAGGATCGTTATTGTTTCGTTTGGGCTGTTAGCACAGAGTTAGTAGTTCATACAGAGGCTGACCATCACGCCTGGAAACGGATATCTGGGCTATATATTTACGGAGGCTTGACCAGTTGTAGTGA
Source organism: Gaultheria prostrata (assembly GCA_036023075.1). Classification (NCBI taxonomy): domain Eukaryota; kingdom Viridiplantae; phylum Streptophyta; class Magnoliopsida; order Ericales; family Ericaceae; genus Gaultheria; species Gaultheria prostrata. The sequence continues at coordinate 35,138 of JAXBDA010003043.1, read as the reverse complement.
ATTTGAATTTCGTCGGTTGAATACTGGAAGTTTAGTGAAATTGAACTTTGATCAGTCAATTGGACTCAAGATACTCTGTTAGTTTGTGTTGCATTCCAGATATACTTGGTAGTTGTTACTGTGTTCAGCTGGTGAGGAGTTGGTAGAAAAGTTTGCATTGATACACAACCCCAAAAGACTTATGTGGTTGTCTGGTGTCAAATGTGATGTTGCTTCATAGATGTGAGCAAGCATGTCCAGTATGTCTGGTATCAAACTTTCCTGGCCCCAAAATTTTCCAGAATGGTATATGGTGAGGAGATTGAAGTGACCGACTTCTTTTACCATTAAGCTATGATAATGTTAAGTTTCTGGAAATTGTTTCCATCCAGTCATTGCACACATTTGTAAAGCTAATCTTGTACTAGTAATACAAGCAAGCCACTGCATCATACACATGCCTAACAAGCCATGGGTACACCAAAGTCCAACTTACTCAAGTGCAAAGTTCCAAACTACTCAATCTTCATCAAACAATACATCTCCTAGATTTACAGTTTTCAAATTAAACTCTCATTACATAAAATAGATTACCCGGACCGGATTAACAATTTTCAAATTCTAGATTCAACAACCAGTACATAAAACAAACAAAACGGAGAGAAACTATAGTTCAAGGAACCAGCCAAGCTTCCTAATGTACTATATTTTATCAACATCCAAGAAGAGACTCATAAGATTATAACCAAATTGTGTTGCTCCTACTCCTGCCGCTGTACAAAACCAACTGCATTCACAAGTCCAAAACAATCAGCATGGGTATAAATCTGAATTTTATTCATACTTTATGTAGGCATTGACAGTCGCTATGAATATATAATTAAGAGCCTAAACACAGTTCACAATATAAATTAAGAGTTCAACTTAATTGGAACAATCTTTTTAGGACAACAAGAAGTGCTATTTGGGACAAAAAATTAGGGGCTGATGGAGTAGTAAATAGAAAATAAATTTCGATTTGAACTTTCAAACAAAAATCCATCAAGATGCCCCTACGCTTTTCATCATGTTAACTCTGAATTTAGAGGACACGGATACCAAAAAAGAAAAAAAAGAAATTCAAACGTAAAAACACAAAACAAAAAAAAATGGCAAATTTATGAGAAAACAACAGATTCATCGAATCGAACGCGAGAGAGAGCGAGAGAAGAGAATGAGATGATGTTCGATACCTTGGGTATGCAGATGACGAGAGAGTGGACGGAGATGGGGCAGCGGTCGTGGGTCGCGGTGGTGGGGAAAGAGATGGTCGTGGGTCGCGGTCGAGGGTCACGGAGATGGTGCAACAGTCGAACGTGAACCCTCGTTTCTTCTTCTTCTTCTTCTTCTTCTTCTTCTTTGCAAACCCTCGTTTCTCTCAGATCTGAAACGTCAAATGAGGGGGTGGGGAAAAAAAGTGGCGTTTTGTCTGTTTCATTTGACCCCTTGACCTGCAAAGGGTCATTTTAACGCATAGGGAGGCTGGGCCGTTGGATTAAATCCAACGGCTGAAAAGTGGGGAGCGGAATCTGTTCATTAGGTGATTCCGCATAAGAAGCGGATGGTCCAAACCGAAATACAAATTTCAAACAACAATTCTAGCAAAGTAGCAACAGTGTGTGCTCATACTGCAAGCACACAATCTCTTCCAAAGTCCAGACTCCAAACCATATGCAGCACTTAAAAAGTCTTAAGTATTACCATAAAGTCTAACTACTAGTACTAGAGAAGTAGAGAATGGAGATAAAGTATTACATTGTTCAATTAAGGGGATGTATTGTGAGAGAGTGATTGCCTCAATTTTTGTAAAGTCGACTTTTTGATTTTTTTGAGTTAGTAAAATGGGGTCTAAGTAATATCACATAAAAAACTCAATATATTTCCCGAGCCACTAGTGACAACACTTTAACAGTTAATAATTTATATTTCAAACATTTCTCCTTCCGCCAACTCAATATATCAAATTCCACACATTCTCAACAGCGTCACTCAAGTACTTTTCCAACTCCGACATATGGCTATTAAAAAACTGTCCCTCCAAGTAAGTGTTATATTGGGAGGCAATCAAAGAATGAGGATCATCATTATCAAATATCAACCATAGCCATTACTTCATTTTCTAAGAACTTCAACATTTGATGAATCAGTGAACGATGAAGATAAAAGAATCCTGCACTAAGCCTTATATTAGAGGTCCATTACTTTTTTTAGTCTTTATGTTCATTAAAGGGTGCACGTAGTTTTTATTCCTCACTCTCCTTAGGTTGCAACATAACGGGGGCTTATGCTCGATAATTACCTGGTATGGGATGGATCCATGAGGGATTAGGTTTACCTAATAAATCGATCAGAAGCTCGTATAGTCGTATATTTCGTAAAGAACAATAATGTCCATGTAATCGTAAGAGAAAAAAACCTATATGGCTATACCCGTAGCACCAATATGACTCCTCTCATTTATGAAGAAAATTTTACCCCATTTCAAAATGACAACTTGTCTTTTTTCTGATAAGCATTACAATTTGAAATGCTAACTTATAGTTCACTTATTTCCTATCTATGTATGTCATTCTGTAACTAAAGTTTTTTAAATAAAAGATAAGACAACATGGTGATTGAGTACATACTCTTCAATAAGGGCATGGTTGCATAGATGTAATTCATGGGTGTTAGTTTTGAGTCAATTTTTGAGGATTATTAGTTTGTCTCGACGAGAAAAATCTAAAATGTCAAAAAGTATAATTAAAAAAACAATTTAATTATTTGTGGACTATTGAATTATTTTTTGTCTTTATTCATAAAAAAATTTGTTTGCTTTTTTACTCTTTAGAATCTTCTTATCATCGAGACGAATCATTAATCAAAAAAAAAAAAATCAATCCGAAACTAAGTAAATGCAATTTTATTTTATTTATTTTTAGCCAAAAACACCCCTCAATCACAGGGGACGAGGGTAGTCTTGTAAATGCGGCTTCGAAGTAATTGGTCGAAGCCTACCAACGAATCAACGACCGGTCGCGGTCGCGGCTTGGCACATCAACAAGCGGAGGGCACTTTCCTCGCCTGAAGTCTCCTCTTTCCGCAGACAGACCCTTTTTTTAATACTTATAATATTTCCCAACCCCCCACCACAGCCCCCACACACTCATGGCATCTTGCAGACGTCAAGACTCTCTTTAAACCTCAAGAAAAACCCTAATCACTCCAACAATCTCTACCCAAATTTCGATCCCAATACTTTCCAATTCGAAGCCATTTCTCTCCCATCCCATCCCAAATTCCCTCTATCTCAATTCCTATCCACAACGGGGAAGATATACGAATACAGTGTAATGTCTGGTTCAGGAGGAGGCTTCGCTGTTTCTCGTACCCACGGCGGTGATCGGTTCTACAAAACGCCGGCGATTCGAAAACAGCAGCAGTTGTTGCAGCAGGAGCTGTTAAATAGACATCAGCTTTTGAGGCCGGTGAAGTCGGATGCGGCGGCGGCCGCTGTGGAGGCGGAAAATCGGACTGACCCGGACGATTCGACGACCACATTGTCGAAACCGCCGACTTCTTCTGTCTGCTCCTCTTCTTCTTCCCCTCCTAGACCGCCGCCCGCGGATGTTACTACTAACTTGGATCGTTTAGTTGAATATGTTACTCCATTCGTTACCGCTCGACAGTCCCCCGAGGTATTGACAAAATTAGGTTTTTGTTATGAAAGAGTTCCTAACGAAAATGGAGAGTTCTTCGTGTTATTAAAAGATCTCTCATTCCATACCTAAGCAATGTGAGACTATTCTCTAACATGTTTGGCTAATGAGAAAATGTAAGGTAAGTTAGTGTTTGGTTAGGTGGGAATGGTTTTGAGAATGAATGCAATTGAACTTCTATGGCTGCCTAATAGAAATGTCCATTCACCTAATTGGTGAATCCTGGGACGATTTGTATAATTTGTAGTATATGTAGGAATTAGCATACCAAGGGAATGATCAGTCTATTCTGACTTCATTCTGATGAACCAAAAACTGCCTAGAGGAATTCAAATTAAGGGTGGAGCATGTGGCATTCGCTGCAATTGTGCCTTAATCAACTTTATTACATTAGTTGAGGTTGTTCTGTCATTATGGAGCAACCAACTAGGCTGTTCTGTCCATTCTTTTGCAGCCAAAGGCGTGATTGCAATTTCTTACTCTTTGTCAAAGTCATTTCTCATAGACTCACTCACTCTTTCATTTCTTTGTTGGTGGCATTTTAATGTTATAGGCGAATGGAAAGGGTAGGAAAACTCGGGAATCTGATATGCAGCCATACTATTGCCTAGGGGATCTTTGGGAGTCTTTCAGAGAGTGGAGCGTATATGGAGTAGGAGTGCCTCTTTTGCTGAATGGCAAAGATTCAATTATTCAGTACTATGTTCCATTCTTGTCAGGCATACAGTTGTATGTAGATCCACAGTCGAGGATTTGGTGAGTCATGAGCCTCTTTACATTATGTCATATACGTCAACGGCTTTCTCTTTTTTCGGTAAAGAATTGGGTGATTGCATTTGAATGCTTTTCGTTTTGTTGTTGAGTATGGCTTATCTCCGATTCTGTATTTTCGCATACAAGGTGGTTGTTTTACGTCATACTGGTCTTAGCTTTGTCTCATCTCATACATTATATACTCAAGTCTCAACTGTGTAACATAATTCAACTTGCTGTACTTGTTATTCCTCCTACTCCTTGGCATTCTTATTGAAGAACAAGATGTAGAAAACCTAAGCTTCATTTGATTTTCTTTGTTCTTAGGTACTTCCAAACTGTCTTCATATTGCTAATTACGTTCAGTTGATGTTCAATTTTCATTGTGGCAGTTTTGCTAGCCTCACAGAATCTCCAAGCCCCAAGGTATGTGTAATAGAATGCGTTGGCTGTTTGGAGATCAGTGAATATGGCATTTAGGCATGTATTTGGTGGGGAATAAGTGTCTGTGACATAGAAAGAGTTTACTTGGTTTTATGTGATAACACGACAAGTGCGGCAACTTCCTCATATTGGATATTGGCATGGGTCCTACTTTCTCTATGACATTCTAAAATGAACTATGAGTGTCAGAAAGATGGCAAGTTTTTTTTTTCCAATCGGCAGCAAGATTGTGGCAAGGTTAACCTGGAATATTGTCCTTGGCTATTCACTTTCAAAGTACAGTATGACCCGGATACATTTTTCTACCAAATCTGTTACTTTATTTTATTGTTCAGTTTGACCTTTTAATTGAACCTTATGTCGTTTTGCAAGAAGTAGCAAGTGTAATTGAGTGGTTTGCATCAATATGGATGTTGTTGGCAGTCCTTATATATTATGATTTCTCAAAACTGAATTGGATTCTTTGTTCCATACAAAATAAAAAAGAGGAAAAATTGGATTCTTTGAAGTAAACATGTCCTCATCCTTTCCTTTTGGCCTTATTGATCTATTTCCTGCCTTGTGTATCTGCAAGAAGCAAAGTTAGGTTTGTCAAGATTTCTCATCCCTTTTTGATATTGTTTTCGTTGCACGTGGTTGATTATACTACGTGCCTATCTACTGACAATCAATTTCCCTCTGGTATAAATTTAAAAGTAGCATCTCCTAAGAACATTCCATGTTATGCTTGAGTTTTATCATCTGCGAAAAGGCTCGTGAAATATATACAATTTGTTCATCTTAACTCTTTTTTTTTTATCGGCTCGTTCATCTTAACTCTTGACATAGGAAATGTCTGTTAGTTTCCTTGGTGACTGGTGTGGTGAGAAATGTGAAGGTAGTTTTTTTCTTATCTTTGTGCCTTCGCATTAAAGTTTCTTCCCCAAGCCCCCAATCCTTGTCTTAAGTTATTCTTTCTTAGTCATCCTTTACTGCTTTATATTGCTATTTCATTTTTCGTGTTCTATTGAGAGAAACATTACTCTGAGTAGGACAGTGGGAGAAGATGTAGTGTACATGTCAATAGTTTGAAATAGCCATTTCCATTTGTTTTCTGGCTGATGTGATCATTTCTTCTGGAATTAAGGCTGGATAAAATGTAATTTCTACTTTTTGATTGCGTTTTGATGTTTTCTGGCTGCTTTGTGACTAAGACATTTTCCGCATGGGTCTTAAGTACTAGAAATAGGAGGGAAAGGCATTAAGTTTACTCTAGACCCCCGTATCTCTTTAAAGGTTCCTAAATATTGTAAAGCTAGTTAAGTATAGAACACCATTATTTTGGGAAGCCTTGTATTCTATCAACTCAATGGTCTGTATTTTTTTGAAGCCTCAAAAAGTTGCATGATATTTCTTTTAACCATTTGCTTCTCCACCTTATTTTGGGCCTTGTGGCTTTTAGACTAGTTGATTTTCGAGAGCAATTTGACAGCAAAAGTTCAAACGGGTTGGTGGACTTCACATCTTTATAATTTGGGGTCATAAATAGGCTAAAACTGGATTCGAATAACTTGAGAACTAGTTGCTTTGGGTTCACATTAGAATTTATCTCTTAACCTGGCTAGACCACCAGCTACACCTCGCCAGTTGCCACTTTTACCTAACCTCCGAATGTGTTGGGGACGGAAAGGAAATTGAAGTCGGGCGTCACTTGGAATCACAAGTTCTATTCTGTATCATGCAAGTCCCTATTTTTCACAGAATTCTAGTGTTCCCCATAACAAATCAAAAAATGAGATGTCTCTCGTGCAGATAACCAACTTTTTAAATTTTACTTTGTGGAGTATTTGAGCACCTTAATGTCTGAATCGGATGACACGATTTATGACCTCTGTTTATAAATCTACCAGGAGGCCTGGTGAGGAGAGTGATGCCGAGTCTTTACGGGAAACTGGTAGTGCCGGCAGCAGTGACTGTGAAGCAGAAAGGAGAGCCAAATCTGTGGTGGATGTGTCGCGCAGTCATCAGAACCTCGTAAATTTGAATTCCGAGCGACTGAATGGACTATCCTTGAGAGATAAATCTGTCATGAGTTCATCCAGTGATGAAGCAGAGATGTGCAGTTCACCTGGGACGCTCTTGTTCGAATATTTGGAACACGAACCACCATATAATCGCAGACCTCTAACTGATAAGGCAAGTTCACTTGTTGGAGACTACCGCATTCAGGTTTATTTGTGCTCCTTTGTCTGTTCATGTTAACTCATCACAACTTCCCTCTTCCTTACACAGGTTTCGGTTCTTCCATCTCCGTGTCCAGATCTTAGGAGCTGTGATCTACTGCCTTCAAGTTGGATTTCAGTGGCTTGGTATGCATTCTTCAAAATGCGAATTTACTTCTCTAGAAGTTTGGGATTTTCTTCCAATTATCATGCTGATGATTTTTTGGTAATAAATCTTGTGTGCAGGTATCCTATTTATAGAATACCTATGGGGTCAACGCTGCGTGATCTGGATGCATCCTTTTTAACCTTCCATTCTTTGTCAACACGCTCTAGAAGTAGCTCTCTCTCTCTCTCTCTCTCTCTCTCTCTCTCTCTCTCATTTGTCCAAATTGCATCCAATCTACTATATTCTTATTGTTATTTATTGACACTCCCACAGGCATTGGGCGGGGGCGGTTCGATGGTGGAAGTGATAAGAAGGTACATGGTCGCGGCATTGATGCATCTCCAAAGATCTCTTTACCAGCCTTCGGCCTCGCTTCTTACAAGTTGAAAGGTTCAATCTTGACTCCAAGCGGACCCCACGAGTGCGAGCAAGAAAACTCTCTATTGCAAGCTGCTGACAATTGGCTCCGCAGTTTGCAAGTCACTCTTCCCGATTACAAGTTCTTCCATTCTCACTACTCGCAGCGGAGATGACGGGTGCTGAAGTGCCTTCCAATACCTTCAATTTTCTTCTGGAAAGGGCAAAAGTTTGTTGTTGAGGTAAACAGTGTTAAAAGCGAACTTGCAAGGAAAACCCTCCTTCCCATCGATCGCAGCTTGTTTGAATCCTGTGCAGTGTTGTTTAGTTCTCATCTTCCAGTATGTAGGCTTCTCTCAAATCAGAGTTAACTGTATCTGTGAAAAAAGCTTGTTGGCTTCAGATGGGGGACTCACTTGTGTTGTTGTGGTTCGGGAAACTGAAGATTCCATTGTACCAAAAAAAAAATAATAATAATAAAAAAGTAGAGAGTAGGGGAAATTGAAACCATTGATGATTTTGGATGTACTGGTGGTTCCGCCACCGACTCCGTTTAGACAGTGTTCACTGAAACTGGACCATTGTCTACAATAGTGTACTCCTATATAGTCTGCACATAGACACTTGTAGATGTTAAAACGAGGTTTTGGTTTAAGAATGCTTGTGTAACTTTATGGGTTACTCCATTTTTTTATAGCTTTCCATTGGATGGTGTGATTCATACTAGTAAATCATAAGGTGTAGAGGTGATACGGAGGTTTTCTTAAAAGCAGACAAACCAAGCAGAGTTCGCAGGTGATTCAGAAAGTCCATCAATTCCAACACCTGCTGCTAGTTGAGCAAGTGCCATTCCAGTTTATAGGGACTTTGATTGTAGACTATTTAGCTTTGGACATGTAGCAAAAGAAGAGAGTATGGGACAAGGATGGGGACAGCGGATCCGGAGCCATCAACAATGAGAAAAGCCAAAACAGCTAAAAATAAGGCTGATCAACCGTTAGAGAGAGAGAGAGAGAGAGAGTGTGTGTTTTAAGATTGAAAGGAAAACAAAACGTAGAATGATGGATGTAAAAAACTAAGGGGCACAATGTAAGGCTTGACTGTACCATTTTGAAATGAATGAGAAACGTGGAATTGGGGTCATAAAGTGCTGGTTCTGCAATCTGCAGGAGTGCAATTTTAATTTATCCTAAAAGCCACCTCGATATGTTTTTCTGGTTGGATTTAGAGGGAAAAATAATGAAGAAAGAAATGAGTGGGGAAATTAAAGACGAATTGGGAAAAAATTGCTTTTGTATTTCGAAATGAAAAATTCTAAAATCATTGCTATTTCAAAATGAAAAATTCTAAAATTGCATTTGTATTTTGAAATAAAAACATGTGAAGATATATTAAATAGTATACAAAAAAAAGTACACTATAATGTGTGAATTTTTTTATGATTATTGAACTAACAATAGAATGACCCTTATAAATGGAAAAAGATGTCTTACAAGCAGGGGCTTACTTGGGGTGTGGGACACTATTCCCACTCAAATTTCAAGATTACGTTAATATTCTATAATATTTCAATTATACACAATATACTTATGATAGTGTTACGATAAAACTACTTTGAATTTTCTCCATGTGTATTTGTCAGATTATTTAGAATTGAATTTCTAAACTTCATAAAAAAAGAACCTAAATTTCTGAATTTTTTTTTACACAAACTCCCTTGTGTTAATTAATAAGGTGAAATTATTGCATATTTGATCACAAATATTCGTTATTTTCATTTTTACCGACATAAGATTCCAGTAGTCCTATTTTTGAGAAATTACAAACATACTTATTAAATTTAATTAAACAAGCCAAGAAAAAATATAAAATAATGCTTAAAATTCACTGCTATTAAATTTATCAGTCGTTAATACAAATTTCTGAGTCCGCAACCGTCTACGAGGTCAGAATTAAGCAATCGCAATTCCCAAATGACAGGAGGCAAAGTATCACCCTCAATGAAACCAAGAATATGATAGGACAGGGTATTGGGATTTGGGACTGTCGTGGTTAGCGTTGTATTCCAGCAATTAAACAGTTTCGGTCTTATCCAGGAAAACGTTATCCCCAGACCTTGCAGATCCAACAGCGCCCTATTCCCTCCCTCCCTCCGTTGTCCCCCCGATTGCCGCCGTTCACATATCGTCTACAAGGTACATCTGATTTAACTCTTTTATTCTCTCATGCCTTTGTAGCAATTATCATTTCATGTTATCTTCTTGTTATTTTTGCCCTGTATCGAGTTTATTCCAATTTTAACTAGCTTTGTCAAACCCTAAGGATTGGGCTGCTGGTTAAGGGCTTTAACTGGTATCAGCCAGTGGACTGAGATTGGTCGTTCAAAATTACTCAAGGTGCGCGTGGTATGGCTCGGACACTTGAGTTATCAAGAAATTTTTTAACTTGCCTTGTCTCCCTAAAAAGCTGTAGACTGGAATTGTCTCCATCTCTTAAGAAAGTTCCGATTTTGTGCTGCATTTTAGGCTTTAACCATGGTTATTACTTGTTATGTCAAAGGTTGCAGATAAATTATCAGTTGGAACTGGAAGCTTCAGTTTTAGTTATAGGATCCTGCTTCTCTGCAGTTGACTGCGGAGAAGCCTCTGCAGCCCTATCTTGAACGGTCATTTCAACAATTTAGGGTCCACATTGCAGACACTATCCTACATGTAAAATAAGTATCTTACATGTAGGATACTTTAATCTGGACCATTAAAAGCACTTTTAGAAGGCTTGGACTACAGACAAGCCAGATTATAGTTGTATAATATTACTTTGGATGATTGGAATTCAAATAATGTGGAAAAATTCAAATAATGGTGATTCTTCATGGGTTCTTTCCTTTCTATATAACATGTGGGTGATGATTGTGTTTGGATATTTGCTCGGTTTGCTGTTTTTTCCCTGAACCAGTGTGTTGATATGAAGTGGTGAATTATGGCAACTGTAATAGACTTCTGTGATTTTTCTATCCTCCTACACTAGGAGTCCTGTTGATAATTTCTCTTGGGTCGTGGGAGAATGGGTATTCGCGGACGTAGTGTTGGTGATCGCCTGAGGACAATTTGGACGCCAGAAATGGATCGGTATTTCATTGAACTCATGCTAGAGGAGGTTGGCTTGGGGAACAAGGTGGATGATCATTTATTCAGCAAAGGGGCATGGAAGCAGATGGTGTCATTGTTCAACGCAAAATTCAAATTTCAGTACGACATAGATGTTTTGAAGAATCGTCACAAAACACTAAGAAATCTCTACAAGGCTGTAAAATATCTTCTTGACCAGAAAGGGTTCAGCTGGGATGAAACACGACAAATGGTGACAGCTGATAATAAAGTTTGGGATGATTATATCAAGGTCCACTTTTCAAGATTTCAGGAATTGAAAATAAAATTCATATTGATTCGTTGAGTCTTACATGTTTTATCATGCAGGTGCACCCTGATGTGCGATCATACAGGATCAAAACAATCCCATACTACAATGATTTGTGTGTTATATATAGGAATGCAACTGTTGAAGGAAAAGCTAGCATTTCTAGCCACGATGCTAAGATTGACAAAAATACATCAGGATCAGAAACTGGTGGTTTATTTGAAGGTTCAGAATCTCCTGCTACTACTATTGATGATGTGAAGCCAGTTGGCAATTTGTTGGAAATGTCCTCACATTCGGGCGGTGACACAAAAACAGAAGTCACTCGTCCACGTAGGGGTGGTGAGGGAGCTGTGGATGCTCTTCATGAAATCATGATCAATGAAGACTATGCTATTTCAATGTCAAAGGAGAATGAGAATGTAACACCTCAACCTGTAGCAGATACTGGCTCTAGCAGGATAGGTACTCGTACAAGGACTTATTGGCAACCACCAATGGACCGTTATTTCATTGACCTTATGCTAGATGAAGTGCAGAAAGGGAATCAAATTGATGGTCAATTTCATAAACAAGCGTGGATGGAGATGCTTGTCTCGTTTAATGCCAAATTTGGCTTTAAACATGATATTGATATATTGAAAAATCGATATAAAACTTTGAGAAGGCAGTACAAGGTCATAAAGAATATTCTTGACTTGGATGGGTTTTCCTGGGATGAAACACGGCAAATGGTGACAGCTGATGATTGTGTTTGGCAAGATTATATTAAGGTGTGTTTCCTGTTGAACTTGGTGGTGTTTGATATACCCATGAATTTGAGATAATACAATCTGCGCTCAGCAGCTGTGTATTATACTTTCTTTGGTTGTTTTCAACATTAACCATTCTACATCCTTTTAAACGGGATTTTAACGATGATAATCTCCAAAGATCAGCATTTTTTATACGTACTTCATAGTTTTGAAGAGTACATTACTTTTTTTTGAGAGGACCAAACAGCACAGTACTTCTGCTCATGGCTATAACAAGTACACACTCCCACATCTTCGGAATAACAAACATAGATGGACAAAAAGAAAAAATTGCATCTCATGATTTAGGACCCTAAACATTGACGTTTGTTTGATGCATCTCTGCCTCCAGTTGGTATCAGTCCTCTAGCGAATGCAGTGGTTTTATTTTTTTCTCCCCTAAGGGATGTCTCAGCCTATGTTAGGTTGAAGTTTTGAAGCATTTATATATTCAAGGAGCGAAATAAATGAGGTTTTTTTATTTCTTATAGTAACCCGTCTTCTGGTCCCCTGTAATTTCTGACGGTGATAATTCAAATTTTTTATGGTTCTTATTTTCGGTTTTTATGGCTATCTTGTTCCAAAAGGCTGTGTTTGATAATGTGCAGGCACATACGGATGCACGGCAATACATGACCAGACCAATGCCGTACTACAAAGATTTGTGTGTTATATCAAGAGAATTGAATCCTGGTGATGGACGAGACTGTCTCTCTGGTCATAATTTAGGCCAACAAGCTGAAGTCCCAGAAACCAAGCTTGGTAAATCATTGAAGGGTTTGCAATCGCCAGCTACATCAATTTCTAGTGAACATCAAGTGGGTGATATACAGGATTCCTCGCGTGTGGCTGATCAAATGAACAAGCGTCATCTTGAAATTTCGCCATATTCTGCACAATCTAAAAAATCAAAGGGCAGTGATGAGGGCATGGCTAGTGCTATTCGTGAGATGGCAACTGCAGTCTCTTCATTAGCAGATAAGAAAAAGGGTGATGAGGACTCCAACTCTGTTTCGGTAGAGATTGTGGTAGAATCCATCCAGGCCTTACCTGACATGGACGAAGACCTTGTTTTGGACGCGTGTGATTTGTTAGAAGATGAAAAGAAAGCGAAAACATTTTTGGCATTGGATTTTAAACTGAGAAAGAAGTGGCTGATTAGGAAGCTTCGCCCATAGTAACTTTTTTTTTCTTCTTTTTTTTTTTTAAACTGCAGAAATATTTTTATTTTCTGTACATCGCCAGCAAAAGTTGGTTGTTTAGTTTCTCTGTTTTTTCTTTTTCTTCTTGACTCTGAAAATACGCCAAAGAGCTACAACCCCCACAAGTGGTTATGAAAAGGAACCCAAGAGGAAAATAAAATATATTTCTGCTTGTTGGTTTTTCTATAGCATTTTTTTGATAGATTGTACTGGATTCTGAGTTCATCCTTGGAAGTAATGAATGTCAACCCACTTTGGCAGTGAAATTTGTTTTAAGCTCCGTTTGTTTTTTGATAAGATGCAGGGTGATCTCTTCAAAGAAAGTTCTTTGTTGTCGTGCCTTTACTCGAGTAACCCTGAGTGTCATCCGGGTTAAATTATAAGACGCTGGGTGTTACACAAAAATAATTATAATAACAATAATATTATGCTTGGCCAGCTTATTTTTTTTCGTTTTGGGGAGTACTGAGTGTTGTTGATTTGTTTGATGCAGCTTCCATTTTCCCTCGTGGGGCAAAATTAGCTTGAATTAGTTGAATATCCTGATAGTAATATGAAAGGTCAGTATTTATGCTTTTAGCTTCTGCTTTTGGCGGAATCAACTAAACAAGTTGGGTTAATTTTCTTTGACACTGATCGTTGACAGTAAATAACACAGTTGGGAAAATATGGTGCGAAATTCTTAATGAGATGAAATTAGATTTCCGAACCAGGAGACCAATCTTTTCCATCATACACAACAGCTCTGGCATCTAAAGAGTTACCCCAATACTCGAATTTCCTTTATGCCCTAACTAATTACACTGGCTTGTAAACTGCATTTTCATTCAGTCCTACATCTAGCCTCATTCTCTGAAGTTTATCAGCATTTGAGCAGGCTTCTACAACTTTCCTGTTAACAGCTAAAGCCAACAACAGTGGCTGAAATATTATCTCGTTCATAAGCCATCGTCAAGGAAGGTGGAATACAGTAGCCCTTGCACAAACTCACATCTCTGGGCCTTCTCCTCCTGGTCCTTGTTAGATAAGGGTGAGGAATGAATGATTCTGCACCACGTAAAACTGTCAGCAAATTTTCTACCAATTATGGATAAGAAATTTAATACGGTACAATAAAACATGGTTCGTATCAGTCAATAGATACTTGATAGATTAGGTACGAAATTAACATAGAGACCTTGATACCCACCTTGGGAGTTTGACAGTTGGGTATGGGTGTGAGATGTGTAGGACATGTCAAAGAGGACATGCAACCAAAAGAGTGCCTAAAAGTTCACCGTAATAAGACTTCCATTTTATGCAACATAATCTACCAGTGTCCAAGCTGACTAGAAAGACACGTGGCATGCTCTATACCATGGAGATCATTGCAATGTGACCTGAGCGCCCAAGAGGAAACAAACACCAATATCAGTCAAAATCAATCCACTGACAAGTTGCCAGGTCAATAAGTAATCAGTAAGAGGCCCACCAGACCTTTGCACCTTCTAAAGTGCGTCTACTCAGAGTGCTCGGATGAGGTGGCATCCTATACATAACCCCTCCCAACATATTGCTAGCCTCTTCCACTTTGAAGTTTGAATCAGGTAAACACTCTCTTTTGGCAGCTTGATATTCTATTTCATCACATCTGCTCTCCAATATTACCTCTCTCCCTCCAACACCTCATCTCAAATCCGTCCACCTCTAGTGGGGTACCTTTCTATCTGCCTATCCCACTGTCTAGCATACCCTCCCATTGGGTTTCACAACTAGCCTACTCACACTCAACCTCGTACGATCAGAACTGCTAGTTACAAGCCTTTCCACCCAAGGCTATCCTTGCCATTACCTTCAAAAAGCCCATATACAGTATTCGAGTGATACCACCAACAATATTCCATCAATTCTATAGTTTACTCACTAAAACATTACTCGACTTAGGTGTAAAATGGTTTTGTTTCAAATGGACAGATTGCTAAATATCTGCAGATCACTTGTAGTCATCATCAGTAACTTAATCCCTGGAGACTTGTCTCTATTACAAACTGCATACAACTGCTGCACTGCAGTTGATTGCCTTCATAATAGAACAAAAAACAGAATGCTGTAAAATACCCCTTGAATTTACAATAAAGCTAAGAAGAACTTGTATACCAAACAAGTAGAAAGCACAACAGTGAAATCAGCCACGAATTATGTTGAGGCATAATTAAACAAGTTACTAAAAAGTTACCAGGTTTTAGTTCTAAGCAATATGCATAAACAAGACAGCAAGAAAGGAACTTTTCTTCATACCTTCCTAAACCATTCTTGTCTGAGCTTTCCTCTGCTACATTCGCTTCACTTGAAGAACTAGATTGCTGAATTTCAGGCACATCAGATGGTGGCGCATTGTAGATGAGTGATGACAGCATTGGATCGGCAGCTATATCAGAGGAAGAAACCACAGAAGTCGTCTTCTCAACATAACGGTCATCATATTCTTCCTCTGAACGTTTCCGTAATAGAGAAAGTGCTGACAGAGATCCACCATTGCGCAGTCTCTTTTTGTACAAAGCGTAACATTTAGTCAAGGAATTCAAAAGAGAGCTTCCTCTTATCCATAATACAAATGATTTGCAACTCCTTTTTTCATCTTTGACTAAGATTTACAATGAGAAGAAATATAGCAGAGTCGCAACTAAGAAACAGGCTAATGAAATCTAATGGAAAAAAAAATGAAAAAGGGAGAAGAAATCTATGAATAAAAGTTTCTCAAGTCTATATATAGCAAATAAAATAAAGACAAATAAAAAAAGAAAACGCGGCATACATAACATGAAAGGTTGGATGGATAAACAAAACAAAACAAAACAGGAAATCAATGACTAATGGGATTGCTTTGTCTTCGCAACTGCAGACGAAATTTGAATGCTGATCTTTATTTCATCAACACATAATAAAGATTATTGCTTAGTCAAGTAAATCATCGACAAGATCAAGACTTTCCCGTAGCTTTTGCCACATGATTTTGAAAAGGAGAAGTCCTTCATCTTTGGACTAAGACTTTCCCCAAAGTGCAGGCGCTAGATCAATTCCAAAATAAAGTGTTTATAATACAAAAAAGATGATTCATAGTGGAATTGGCAGAACATTTTCAGTAAAAATCATCTTTATAAACCCAAATCACTTAATGATAACACCAGCTATTTATTTTACTCTGAAAACTAAGTTTCAGGACCTTCTCAACAATCTGTTTTCCAGAACCCACACACCGCTGTGTTAACAAATCAGTTTCTGAGAGCATGAGAATGTGAATGGGCAGTAAGTATGATCAAGAACTGAATGACACGAACAAAGCTAATGCAAATTCGGAAGAAAAATAAGAAGGATATATTTAAGATGCTTCCATGTTGCGTGATTATGTGCACAGCCATATTGATCCCCACCTTTTTTGCACAAACAGGACATATCTGCAATCATAAAGAACCCTTGAATGAAAAGGGAGTATTTCACAATGCAAAAAAGGAGTTGACGGTATGAAACATAACAATACAGTCTAGCAGTTAGTTCGTGAACACTGGTTGGTTAATGGGAATTGTAAAAACAGCCACGGAATCAAATGATCTCATTTGAGATTTTCAATTGAACAACCAAATGGTTTCAAAATCAGTACTGTATTATTAACCAATTCACGACTTCATGTCACACCTGAAAAATAAATTGAGGAGATGAATTCCACCATATTCCAAGCTAAAAATGGAATTAGATTCACCAAGCACCAGGCCCTTAGACTACATAGTTGCCACACATGTCTTGACAGGTAGCAAAAATACCCAGGCGAGAGACCAACTTTTCACTTTTTTTCCCTTTTCATACTGAAAAACTAACAAGAATGAGGGGTGTTAAGCTTTTTAACATCCTTGCGTCAAGCCAGAAACCTAAAATCTAAGAAGGCACCCAATAGAATCCCATTGAAATGAAGTTTCTCTTCATACAACCCCTAGGCCCCGAGAAACTCGAACAAATTGTCAAAACCCCATATTTTCTATTAAACTAAATCCGAAATCTGGTACTTTTTTCCAACTAGACTAACTCAATCACGCCAATTTGTTTGGTTGTATTCTATATCCCAACGTTAAGGGATACAAAGCCAAATTTCCGCTTAGACGACATATGCAGACAAGAAATACATATAAGAGCTCTAAAACAAATTAAAATGAAAAGTAATAATACCCCAGACTTGACCTCAATGGGATGGCCGTTATCCATGTGGCAGCAGAATCCGACAAGGTCAAAGTCGTCGAAACAAAATGGGCACACGTATTCCGGCTTCAAATCATCTTCTTCTTCCTCACTATCATCTTCTATGTCAATATGGAGATCTACTTCCACAAAATCCAACCGACGATTCATCAATTTATTTATCAAAAGAAATTTACACGAGCTACAAGGCGTAAACGATCAACCGAATAAAACCCAAAACCAAGAAAATTTTACTTATTATACTGATACTCACCCAAAGCCTGCTTTAGAGAAGCAGTGAGGTCAAAGTAGCGCTTATCGGCCATTGAATCTCAACGAAGGTTTCTTCTCTTCAAATTCTATACATGCAAACATGTATACAGACAATACAGATGTTCAATCTGTCGAGGGTTTTAGAGAAGCTTTCTCTCTCTGTCTGTGTCTCTCTCTCTCTTATATGTGAAGGGTGAAAAGTACAGAGAGAGAGAGAGAGAGAAGGTAATGGGGAAGTAACGAGGGGCGTTCGGGTCTGTGATTCGGATCCTTGGTGGACAAGGATTTGTGTTCCGAAATGGACCCTGGACTCCCGCGTAATATCGTAGACTACCCCCTCCCACCCAACAACTACCAAACCGCCCTTTTCTTGGATGGATTGTGGAATTTTTTAAATGGGCTGTGGGCCACGTGGAAACAAACTAAAGGCTTTTGATCCACATTGCTTCCGTTTGTGGGCCTTCGAAAATTAGAGGGTCTCTGTTTTTTGAGAAGATTTTGGTGCAAATAGGACATGGGTGATGTGGTATCGGGTAAATTTAGGCCGTTTAAAAATGCATCTTATGATATGGATTGAATCTTTTTTTTAAATAAATTCGCTCGACATTTTAATCTGGATCGTCAATTGCATTTTTAGATAGTCCAAATGTACCGCACTGGTACTACTTTGTACCTTCTCTGTAACCAAAATGTTTTGTACCTTTGATGGTTTTAGAAACTTTAGTCTAAGAGCATCTTAAACCCTGCTCTTTACTTTGCCTAACAAAAAATACAGAAAAAGACAAATAATCTCTATTTTGTCTATTCTCTTTTTCATCTATGATTTCCAACCTTACTCTATACTTCTGCTTTCTATTCAATATTTTTTTGAACATCTATCCAAACTCATGTAGTATTATTTTCCATATCTTAGCTACTTTTTTGCTTTGGTGGAAGAAATATAAGTTACTTGATGTAGTGTTAGCTTGCTTGTTATTATGTTTCACTTTTATAAAATTTATTTGCATTCAAATATTTTCTACTAGTTTATTTTCATTAAACAAAGTTCTTATTTCGTTGCACATTAGTGTCTATCAAATTTTTGTTGGAAAAAAGTTAATTTCCCATAAAACTGTTTGAAAGAGTGGATGCCAATAGATCTAAGTGGGGTGGTTCAAGCGGAGAAGCGCTATTAGTGTACTGTGTGACAAGAGAGTGCCCGCAAAAATTGAAAGGAAAATTCTATAGAACTGTCATACGACCAGCGATGCTTTACATGATAGAATGTTGGTCTATTAAGAAACAACAGGTGAACAAGATAAGTGTAGTGGAAATGAGAAAGTTGATGTGGATGTGTGGTAAGACTAGAGAGACAGGATTAAAAATGAAATAGTCCGCGAAATAGTAGGTGTAACACCAATAGAGGAGAAGTTGAGGAAAAATAGGCTAAGGTGGTTTAGGCATGTCTACCGTCGACTAGCGGATGCAGTAGTTAAGAGAGCTTATATGATAGCTTTGGGTAGCAACGCTCCGGGGAAGGAAAGACCCAAATTGATATTAGATGCGGTAGTGCGCAAATATTTGAGTCTACTAGGTTTAAGTGAACAGGCAACACTTGATAGAGCTCAATAGAGAAAAAAGATTCATGTAAGTGACCCCTATTGATTGGGACATAAAGTTCGGTTTGGTTTGGTTTGATTTTGGGTGTCCACAATTAAATACTAGCAATTAAATTAGAAACATGAACTAGGGAAAGGTGTGGTAAAATGGTAAATAGAATGAGTGGGTAAGTAGAAAGAGAGAAGGGGAGAGTAGCTAGCCTTCCTTGCTCTCTACAAATACCTAGTGAAAGTACATAGAGACAAAATGCCCAGTAGAGTAAAGAGTCCCTTGGAAGGCAAAAAATTTGGTTTGACTAGCTCTACTAGCCACTGAGATCAAGCAGCTAGTTGAATTGAAGATGCTCCAAGACACTAAATTTTGGTAACAAGAAGCTCTATTTTACAATTGAACATATAAAATAATTTTTTTTAATTCCAGAAAACTTTTTCAGTATTAACATTGAATCGTAAGAGAAAGCAATGAGCATTTAATTTTCATAATTATTTCCAAACTGTTGTCAAGATATATTATAAAAATGTTTTCAAAAGTAACAACCATTCACCTAATAGCAAAAGCAGTCATCCATATATAGACCCAAACTCTCAAGAACAGTAGGTCTAAGTAGGTTTTTTTTTCTGCAACGAATAGTAGTTTGCTAGTATTTTTTCTATTGCCATTAGAAATATAGTATAAATAAATTTACTTGTTTAGTGAGTTGTGGGAGAGGTGATTGATTGGAAGGGCTTCTGGAGGAGAACCATATCATTGAGGATTCATGAGAGAACTGTATCGTTGCATGAGAGAACCATATTGTCGCATTGTCCCCAAGCCTGAATCTCCACTTGATTGGTGGCTGGTTTGGTGACACTTCCCTCAACAAACCCAAGTTTGTTCTTTGCATTTAGGGCCATTTTCATACATCGTTTCCATGTAGGGTAATTGTCTCCATTGAGTGGAGTGGAAACAAGAATAGCACCAGGAGGATTAGAGGAATGCAGAAAATATGGAGATGCAACATCTTGAATTGGATTGCTCGTAGTTGTTTTTGATGATGCTGATAGCGTCATTGCAAAAACAAACTACGATTTTTAAGGGAAAAAAAGGATGGAGGCTGAATAATTAAACCACAAGGAGACTTAGAAATTCAAGCCACACTAGCACAGGAACAATGCTTTGATACCATGATAAAAGTGGTAGAACAAGGAGAGAAGATTTCTTAGAGATGATTTAGGGTGATTCTATTCACAACCCACTATTTACTCCATACAACCCATTTTCACTATTTTTCCCATGCAACCCACTATCTACTCCATACAACCCACTAAATTCACCTAAACTTCTCACAATACCCTTCATCTTAAAAAACCCTAAATCTTCTCTACCACCCATTGCCACCACCAGCCAATGTGTGGACGATCGGGGCCACTTTCGGTTGTCCGGAAAATGTCTTTGAAAATATATGAGTCGCCACCCGAGATTTAATTTAGAAAATCTTTTGGTACCCGAGAAACCGTTTAAAAGTGATTGATGACTCTTGTGCCGTTCGGAAAAGATTTGGTCTGCGAAAAAGATTCTTTTTGGGTCTGGAAGCCAAGTTACGGGCGGGGAAGGATTTTTTGGAAAAGCACCCCGCTCGCCCGGGATATTCCCGGTCTCTACTAAATATTTGTGGGATTTTCTTTTAAAAATGTTTTATTGAAAGTCTTTGACAATTAATCAAGTAAATAACAGGAAATAACAAATAAATGAAATTAACACGATTACATAGAAATGAAACAAAGTGAAGGGACTAAATGTTAATAAAAGGAAATTGAGGGAAAAAGTGTAATTTTAAAAATATAAACCGCACCAGAGGATAAGAAAACATGGGAGATTTACTGGAAAACAGGGGAAAACAGAGGAGAGCTGCCCGGCTCTCTGGGACAACCGTTCGGTTATGGTGAAAGAGCTGTCCGGTCCTTAATCAGGGCCGACCGGCCCTCTGGCCGTTTTTTGCAAAATATCTTCTATCCTCTGGAGGGAATGGAGTTTCGACTTGAAAACCGGTTTCTTTTATACAAAAATTCTCCTAAGAGGAGTATTAACGTTTAGAAAATGTTTTGGAGAGAAAATGTATCCCGAGAAAGGTCGAACCGCGCGATTATGACGAAAAATCGCTCGTTTCAATACCTCGAGAAGATTTTTCTGTAAATAAACTTTCCCGAATCCAAAGATAACTACTGGAGTTACTCCGAATTCAGGAAAGACCCCTCAAAGGACCGCGGTTATAGAACCCGGTCCAGAAAATACGCTTTTATACCTTGATTGGATCGATTCGAACGCCGAAAGAAACTTTGTTTTTCCTTGGGTTTGATTCTCAATGCCCTCGAGAACTTCTGGAGTTGAGTAGGTGTTTTGAAATATCTTTCGTATGGAACTTCTTACTGGAAAGGGATACAACTGGACGAGGGAGAATTTTACAATGTTTTTCTTTTTGCAATCTCTGGTTTCATCCGAACCTTCTTTCACCTTTCTCCTCTCTACCTCTTCACCATTTTTTTTTTTCAAAGTGAGCGAATGGAACTGATTTTATAGGCGCTGAAGTTACCCACAAAATCACGCAAGAGATTTTTTATCATCATGATATTCCCTGGCGCGGGGAATATATTCTTCTGCAGTAAATCTCTGAACCCGGATTTTCCGACAAGACAGGTAACAGACAGAGCCGGCCGTCCGGTCCTGACATCAAAGTCGTCCGGTCTTTGCAAGGGACAAAGGCCGCCCGGTCTAGGTTTTAAAGCCGTCCGGTCTTCTACTCCTCACTTCTGAAAATTCTTTGTTGTTTTCAAATGGTTTTAAAGGCGCGATCGATCATTTCAAGGTATTCCACATATTTTCTTTTATTCATCATCGGGGAGATGCAGGGTCAAAATTGGGGTGTCTACACAATGCTACCACCCACCGCCACCACCCGTCGCCACCACCACCCGTCGCCACTACCCGCTGATGATCACCAAAGTTGCAGCGTCGTTCGACACCACTGCCATCCAAGCAAACTGTGAAAATTAGATTTCTGCTCTATATATCTATTTTGGTATGTAAATGTCGAAATACGTCATATTTTTCGACAAGCTAAAGTCGCAAAAAATGATGTATTTCGACATTAGTTTGTCGAAACTTATGCTGTCAAATTAAAAAAATTCCTAAGTATCGACTTCGGTATCCAAACATCAAATAATGTATGAAATTCGACATTAGTTTATCGGAAATCGTAATGCATTTCGACATTAGGTTGTCGAAACGTATGCTATCAAAATATGATTTTTTCAAAGTATCTATTTTGGTGTCCAGATGTCGAATATGTGCACATATTTTAGTGTGTGAATGTCGAAAATATAGTCATTTTTCAGGGTGTGAATGTCGAAATTCTGGGTTATTTTTTCCAGTCGAGTTTTTAGTATTCAAATGGACTCCTTTCCTATTCCTTTGATTTACAAGGGAACAGTGAGGAAAAAGAAGGAAGTGGCGATGGTGGGTTGAACGAAGGAGGTGGAAGGAAGTGGGGTATGGCTGGTGGCGATGGGTGGCGGCCATGGCTGACATGAGGATAAAGGGGGAAGGGGGAGGAACGGGAAAGAAGAAGGATGAATTTTTTAGGGGCATTTCAGTCTTTCCACTGTAATGAAAATTGAGGAGTTTTTTGTGGGTTGTATGAAATAAATTATAGGTTGCAAATAGAATCACCATTTGTTATTAAACTTGCTATCTCACATTCAATGATGTAAAGAGTTATTCATTTATTTTTTTAAATAACCATTGGCCATTTTTACACTGTGTTTGAACTTTGAAATGTAGAGAAAACGAGAGAAAAGAAAATAGAAGGAAAATGAGAAGAAAATTTTAATGTGAACAGAACTTGAATCTATTTTCTCTCATCTTTCCCTATAAACCGGCACTTTATTGAGGCCCTATTCCGCTAACTCAAAAAAACCAAAAATTCAGCTTATTCCTAAAACCGAAACAGTTACTCTCTCATAATACATCACATAAAAAGTCGTGAAAAGCCAGAAAATCAAAAAACTCTTTTAGCGGAACACCCCCTTATTGGTAGAGGAAAGAAAGAAGAAACATCAAAATGTAGAGATGAACAAATAGTAATTTCCTCTCAACTTTCTCTACATTTGGTGAACATTGTCTCTTCTTTTCTCTTTCTTTCCCCCAACTTCTAAACAGACCCGGCCCGTTCCACTAAGGGTGTTTTGTTTATAAACTGGCTTGATTTTTGTGTTCATGTTTTTTTATATAATGTATTATTAGAGGATGATCTGTCTTAATTTTTTAGAAAAACTAATTTTTTGAAAAAAACTGGTCACTGGAACACGCAAACAGATGCCCATGAATTCTACAAATCTCACCAACTCCCATGCTACGTCGTATCGGCATTTCTACGTCGTTGGTAACTGCGCTCTCTCTCTCTCTCTCTCTCTCTCTCACACACACACACACACACACACACACGCACACACACAGCATCATCACCCTAGAAATGCACAAGGCGATAACGGGAAAGGTCAGCTCTCAATTAAACTCTCTGTTCAATTTCAATCCTTACTAATTTCCTCATTTATCGAACCCACGTTCTTCAATCATCTCGCCTTCTTTCAAGATCAAACCAATACCCAAAACCCTATTTCTCGAATTAAACCCCCCACCCCCTCAAGGTTTTCTTCAACCAGTCAGCTTATATTTCTTGTTTCAAATCAGATTATACCGAAAATTGTCGTCGGAGAATCATCCCCACGATCTGGTATTATTAGATTTGGTTTGATGATTTGTCAAAGTTTCAAATTTTGAAGTTTTCATCGTTTTTGGGTGAATTGATTGGATTACTTTTATAGGCAGATGTTAAATGGAGAGGGAAGTGGTGAGGCCTCTTTCGAAGTAGCTTCGCTGGATCCGCCGGATGAGAAATCGGACGGTGGTGATGAGTCCCCCGTTTATTCGCAGTACTCCTCGTGTGGCGAGTCGGAGTTTGAGAGGTACTGTAGTGCCAATTCGGTGATGGGGACCCCTAGTTTGTGTAGCTCTGTAGGAGATGTTGGTAGTTTAGGGGATTTCAGTCTGGGAGTTGGGTTTCCTAGAAAAATTGGAGATAGGAACTTATTGTCTCCAAGTGGATCAGGTCGTTTATCCGATCGTAGAATTAGTTTATGGGGAGGAAATAACCTATCAGAGGTGAAACGTGGTGTAGAAGGCCAAGGTTTAGTGGGGGTGAGTGATGGGTTGAATTCAGACAGGAACATGGGTGATGGGAGTGATACAGAGTTACCCGAAGTTGTGGACTTGAATACTGTGTTGGATGAGGAGCTTTGCATTGCAGATGATGGTTGTGGTGGTGGTTTTTTCGGTTGGAGAGACCGTAGTGAGTCGGCAGTGATGCAAGGTTCTGCTGGAACTCTATCTGCTCAGCACACCTCTAGCATAGAATCCATGGAGGAAAATGTATTTTTAAGTTTGGGTGTTAATAGTGATGATCATTCCACGGATAGGGTTGAGGTGGAAACTCGCCAACGAACGAATACTGAACCGGTTAACAGTTGTATGGATCAGTTATACGAACATTCTGCTGCAGAATGTGATGTAAAGGAAGGCGCAAGGTGTTCGGATGAAGAAGATAATGATTCATCCAGATTTGAGCATTCCGAAGGTGAAGATTCTATGTTTGGCTATGGTACTGATGATGAGCAGAAGATAAATCTATTGCATCAGAGGAATATTCAATACTATGAGGATGGAAAACTTGAGAAAGGTAATTCATTGCTTATGGGCACATCTGTAGCATTTGGTTCAGATGATTGGGATGATTTTGAGCTAGAAACCAGTGAACATGACATTAAATCAATAATGTTGGAGAAGAGAGACCCAGATGTTGAAACTGAAAGAAACCTTCCAACTTCTTCTTCACAGACTGAGAGGGAATTTTCTGGTCCAGATAAAGAAGTGGTGAGTGATATTTATGTTGCTAATAGTCAAGTTCAAAGTGCTGGGGATCTGGAAGGGAGCATTACAAATGGTTCTTTGACCCCAATTGATTTTCCGGATTTTTGTGAGACAGAGCAAGGAAATGATGCTGAAGATACTCTCATTTCCAACAATCAATCTGGAGACCTTGATGAATCGGTAGATTGGCTTAAAACCCGTTCTGGTAGTGATATATTACAAACACAACAGGATATACTATCACAAGATGCACCAATAAAGGAAGATTCAAACTTTAGGGGTGGTCATTTGGAAAAGGCCATTCCAACCTTAAGTAATCAGGAATTGAACAATGGCAATGGCAATAGCTGTCAAGCTTTAGAAACACAAGAGTCAGAGGAATCAACTTCGCATTTGGACCCTCTTTCTGATATTACAGCTAGCCAACTTGGTTCGGCATCAACTGAAACACCTGAAGATCAAAGGGTTGGATTTCCAACAGAATCACTTGGAAGGGATGAGAATGATATAAAGAGACCACTAAAGGATTCTCATGCTTTATTCAATCTATTTGAAGATCGTCCTAAACCAGTTAAGGTGAGGTAGTTGTTTCCATGCATTTAAGATTAGCACTTCAGTATCTCCTTTCATTGTCCATTTTTGGCCAATACAATAGTCACAAGCTATGATGGAATAAATTTCTAATCAGCTCCTGCTTGATAACGATGTAGATCCACAGTAATTCCTGCACTTGCACAAATCTGTTTTTTGATACCTGAGGTGACACTATATTAGATAATGCCAATCAATATAAATAAACAAAGATGACAACTTACAGAGTGAAGTTCTCCTCCTCCTTGTTAGCAAATGGGTTCCAACACTTTTTTGTTGGTGGACGGTGGGGAAAGAATTTAAAACAATGGTCATTTTTTCCCCCCAACAGAACTTGATTTTAACTATCTCAAAGGCCTTGCAAATCGAGGTAGTATGAATGTGGGGTCTTCTTTTTTGTGTGATACAGAAGTTGATTGATGAATAGATTTATCAAAAGGGATTCCAATACTGAATTCAAACTAGAAAGTTGTACAGTTATTGATTACCACAGATTATACAAGGGGGATTAACAGACAATATATACATGTCTAGCTATTGCAAGAAATAGTAGTAATTCTTTAGTTATCAAAGTGCCACCTGCCAAGCAACAGAGGGAACAGTGACAACAAAAGGGAGTATTCATCTTCAAATATTTTAGTTTAGTTGGTTTCCTTCGGAAATTGTAAATTAATAATTGTCTTCGCCTGGGGTCGAATTTATTTTTATAATTTTTTTTCTCTTTTCTTATGAAGCGAATTATTTGTGGTGAATCTCTGTAGCGTTGACTATTATTGAAGAAAAATATAGGATGAAAATAAGAATTGATGGTAATTAAAGGTCCTCCCATTAAACAAGTGAGCACTATTATCAAATTATACATACGGGTGAGATCCAATTGCATGAGATAGATTTACACTTTGACACATTTGTGGTTCATATATTTGAGAAAGCAACGGCTACATATTTACAAATATGTAGGACTCAAAAGAAGATAACAGCTGTTCTTTTATGTGGACATAGTACATACATACCATGAGAACTCCTCTCAGTGTACAATTTACCTAGTAAATTCAGAAGGAGTAATAGTTGCACAACAGTAATTGAACGGCTAGAAATTCTTTGGGAGACCCAAAACATCTGTGGCAGGATTCATAGCATTAACTGTTCATCACTCTGATGACAGAATTTCTTAATCTCGAACTTTTTGACTGACATGCATTTCTACTGGTCGTCGTAGTTTGTGTAAATGCAATTATCTTCTTGAAGGGTTACATGTTTCTCCAGTGCATTATAGTCAAAGCTCCTACATGTCTGCGCTTTTCTTTCTTTTTTTCCTTCTTTCCTTTTGTGTTTGTGAGTGTATAGCTGACTACTCTCTATGGTGGCAAATGACATTCCATTCTACGCCGTTTTCTACTTCTGTCTCTGATTCTCAAGTAGTAGGTGGAATTCCGTATGCCTTTGTGCTCATTTTTTAATTATTTCCCCATCTCTTGCAGACTGAGAATCATGAGTTAAATGAATTCTATGACGAGTTTGTCCATGAAATGGAAGAAATATTATTAGACTCTACCGAGTCTCCAGGAGCTCGGTTCACCCATGGTGATGCAGCGAATCGCTCCCACTTGTCTCTGCCTTTGAGAGATGGTGGATCAACTGCCTCTACTTCTGGTCATGATGATGCCTACTCTCTAATCCAGCGCTCTCTGACAATTGATGGTGTCGAAGTAGTTGGTGCAAAGCAGAAGAAGGGAGATGTCTCATTTGGTGAAAGATTGGTTGGAGTGAAGGAATACACTGTTTATATATTAAGAGTGTGGAGCGGAACAGACCATTGGGAAGTTGAACGACGATACCGTGATTTTTGCACTCTCTACCGGCGGTTGAAAACAGTGTATGAAAGTCAAGGCTGGATTCTACCTTCTCCCTGGGCCGCTGTCGAACGGGAATCCAGAAAGATTTTTGGTAATGTCTCTCCTGATGTTGTTTCAGAGAGAAGTGCTCTCATTCAAGAGTGTTTACGATCAGTTCTTCACTCTAGGTTTCCATCCAGCATTCCAAGTGCTCTAATTTGGTTCTTTGCCCTACCCAAAGTTGTGCCTAGTTCTCCTGCATCTATTACCTGTAACCCTGAGTCTCCCTTTTCTGCTAGAGGCAGGAACACAGACATCATGTTGACGCTTGGAAAGACTATAACACTTATTGTTGAAATTCGACCACACAAATCAATAAAACAGATTCTAGAATCACAGCACTATACTTGTGCAGGATGCCACAAGCATTTTGATGATGGAAAAACCCGGATGCTGGAATTCGTACAGACACTTGGGTGGGGCAAGCCTCGCCTTTGTGAATACACTGGTCAGTTGTTTTGCTCTGCGTGCCATACAAATGAAACTGCTGTTTTGCCAGCAAGAGTTTTGCATCACTGGGATTTTACTCAGTATCCAGTTTCTCAGTTGGCTAAATCATATCTCGATTCTATTCACGACCAGGTACGGAAATATTCCTGAACATGTTGTCATGTAGGAGCACTTTGTGAACAAAATAAAAAAGGTTGGACAGATTTTGTCAAGGGCCAACTGCCAATTTTGTGACTTCTCATGTGAAATATACTATGCAAACCAGCTTTGAATGACCTTGGCAACATTTCGAATCTTATTTGACGCTACTTGCTCCAAGAAAGCAAATTGGTTTGGTCAAGATGAGGCCTTTGCTTGTATATATTTTTAATTTATTGGTTATTTGTATTTATTTTGTGTGTGTGTGGTGGCGGTGGGAAGGTTCTACGATGGCCTTTTCAACAATAAAATGTTTTCTTAAATGCACCGCGTTGGATCCAGATAATAAAGGCTCACAAATGTTTAGCGTAGGAGTTTACCCTCATGTCCTCCCTCGGCATCTTTAGAGGTGATGTATTCTTGAGTAAGCAATTGATTCATATGATGATATACTTGCTTGTACTACTTTCCTTCAAATTTCATCCGAAACTTAATGTAATCCTCCCAAAATGTTGGAATAGATATCTGAGTAGAAAATTCCCAATGAGACCATACTTGTGCACATAACCAATTAAGGTAGGCATGCACGTGTCTTTATCTACTACTGCGTTAAGAATTGAGAAATTGTGCCAAGCTTTGAAGTCCTGCTGAATTTTGCTTTTCACCATGGTACTTATTTTGAGTGTTTTTATCTTGTTGCAGCCTATGCTCTGTATCAGTGCAGTTAATCCTATTCTATTCTCGAAAGTCCCAGCTTTGGTGCAAGTTACAGCCGTGAGAAAAAGAATTGGAGCCATGCTTTCATATGTTCGTTGCCCCTTCCGTCTGTCCGTTTACAAAGGTCTTGCCTCTCGGAGATACCTTCTTGAGAGCAATGAATTTTTTGCACTTAGAGACCTCATTGATCTTTCAAAAGGAGTATTTGCAGGTTAGCTTTCAATCACAAAATGTTTGCTGTTGGTTGTTATCCATTCGCCTGTGTGGCTTGTATAGGAAATTTCAACAATATATGCAGAATTCATCTATAAGCAGCACCTATTTGCTCACACGTGTAGAGCTCATGTCAGTATTCTAATGATATATAAGCTTATTTTAGTAAACCATGTCAATATCAGAAATTTTTCATGTGTGGGGCATTTATATCTTCTCTTCAATCTTTTGAGAAGTTAATGACATATTAGTAGTCTCCACCACCTACACCATCATTTAGAGCATAAATTTGCCTTAATGAGCCATGACATGAATTTGAGGGATTCCACAACAATGCAGGTTTAGTTGTGCTTTTGTGAGTGTAATATTGTTGAGGTTGTACGTTTGTAACAAAAAGATGAAGTCTTCCAAATATGGTTCTATGTTCTATTTCGTATAATTGGATGGTTTTCATGCTGCTGAATGTCCTTTTTTGAGTTGTGTTCGTTGACTTTGGGTGGTAAAATGTTTTTAGTCAGAAGACATAGAACACAATTTTTTATTGTTGCACATACATCACTTGAAGAAAATTAGGAGCATTTATATTGATTGAAGTGTACATAGAGTACTTTACCTTCCAGAAGAATAAGCGTGTATAGTACTAACCTTTGTCGATTTGGTCTGCTACTGAGCTGTATGGAGATGTGACCTTTTTACTTAATAAGAGTCCATCACATCAATCATGTGGATCAACCTTGCCTATTTTTTAGGAATTTATCTTGTTGTAGCAACTTGGACGTATAATACCTCCGCATTCCGAGCATTACTTTGTGGTTGTCTCGCTTGATGAGAAGGCTACTATAGACAACTTTCCTCATTATCTTCAAATAGCTCCTTGCAATTGATTCTTTTTCGAATTCCCTTTTTCATATGTTAGCATACTTCCATTGCAAGATATGTTCATATTTATCAGACTCCTTTGGTGGTTTTCAGACTCGGTTTTACTAGATGTTTGACTTGATACATAATAACGCATTCTGTGTTGGTTCATGCGTTATTCCAAAAAAGAAAAAAAAAAGAACATATCTGTGTTTTTTTATGTTTTCAATCTTATTTTGCAGTGCTACCTGTGATGGTAGATACCATATCAAGGAAAATCTTGGAACACATAACAGAGCAATGCCTCGTATGCTGTGATGTGGGCGTACCTTGCAATGCACGACTAGCTTGTGATGACCCTTCTTCTCTCATTTTCCCCTTCCAGGTCAGTACTTCACAGTATTGTCATTTTGTACATGGTTCTCATGCTTCCATCCCATTGCCGTGTATGGTCACAACCACCAATTCTAGGATACATAAGATACTACTTGGTCACATAGGACTTCGTGATATCCTAAACTAAGCCAGTTTTTATGGGTAGCCCTCTTTTACGAGTGTTGTGTGTACTTTTTTTGTTTTGTTTTGTTGAAGTGAAGTCTTGTGTGTACTTTATGGATTAACAGACTCACAGTTCCATTGGTTAATAAGAACAGGCTTTTTATTGTTGCACGACTCACACATGAAATCTCTATGGAGTATTATGACCAATAACGATGCTGACCCTAGACTATAACTGACAGGAAGGAGAAATCGAACGGTGTAGAGCTTGTAAATTGGTTTTCCATAGGCGTTGCTTCAAGAAGATCACAAGCTGTCCCTGCGGACAGCGTCTCAAGGAGGATGCGGAAAAGGGTGGCTCAACAAGTTCAAGCCATATGATCGGTAATGAGTCGAGTAGCACTTTGGACTTGTTTGGGAGGAAATCAGATTCCAATCCTTCTAGGGGATTTCTCTCCGGACTCTTTACAAAAGCAAAGCAGGAAAAATTATGGGGGCCTAAAGACAGTGATACTGTTATTTCGATGGGTTCTTTACCAAGCACCACCCTTTGATTACTTGTAATTGTATTACTATTTGCATTTTAGCTTGGAAACCAAGAAACTGGGAAATTATTCTTTGATCTGAGGTTGTCAGGTAAATAATCAGAGCTGGTGAAAAGAAAAAGTTAAAAATAAATTCAGAGTCGGTGATGGTTCACGTAAATCAGGCTCTAAGGGCTGTTGTAGGATCTATCCCTGTTTTTTCTGTTTTTTTCTTCCCTTTTTTAAGTTCTTACTTCTGTTTCTGGCTTGTATTCTTTGTAAACAAACGTTCAGATAAAGGGAATGACGTATATTATTTGTTTTCTTTCTTTGTTTCTGCATTCCTCGTTCTTTTCCAATTTGTGCTTATTGAAAGGGAAACACCATTTTAGTATTAGTGACTCTCATGAGCTTATCCCTGCAAACCTCAAAGGTTCCTCCATTAATAAGTTAGTACATATATGTTTGTGCAGTTACAAATAATAAGCCCTTCCAAGAATGGTAATATCACAGATACAAAAAATGCTTAAACTGGAAAACCGTTTGTGTATTCTTATAAGAAAATGCTAATATCACAAATGTGGAAGTCCCGCGCTTGCATCCCCTTGCTTATATCTGGAGATCTTTGTTCCGCCTGTTCATGCTAGCTACCTTTCTTTGACATGGAAAATTTACAAAGCTCCTGCGATGACGGCTTTTGTACAAGCTATCTCACACATTGATAGGAGTGAGGGAACCATTTTGACAGGAGACTGTGTTTCATCTTCATTATCAACACAAAAATACCAAAACAAGGTATGTGCATGAAACCCACCGACGAATACCTACATATCACCATTATACCAGACGAAAACTGTTAGCTTTTTCGGCAAAATAGAGAACTACTATAATACAATGGTCCAGGTTATCAAAACTTTAAGGCCGGTTTCCTATATTTTGCCCTTCCTTTACTCTTCCTACCAAAAAATCTTTCACAAATCCACGATCCAAACTCAGCCTAATAATAATACATCTAATTCGGGAATTACTAAAACCCTGTCGGACATCACTTGCATTGAAATACCTTTCAAAAGATTTTGCAGTAAAATACAACAGAGTTGAAGATAACCAGTCCACAGTAGAGAAAATACTAATTAAGAAGTATTCTTGTTTACAATGGATCAAGTGAATTGTTAAGATCACATACCATAGTGGAGCAAAAGGTGATGACAAATCCAAAAATGGGTACGGCCACCTGTTGCAAATAACTAGAGTTACACGAAATTGAAAAGAAATAATTTTGTACTAATAGAGAGGCAAAAAGGAGACTGGTTTCCAAAGCAAAAAAATAAAATAAAAATTACCAAAGCGAGAAGCAGGCATGGACGATCCACTGGAAAATGACATAAATGGCTGTCCAAAGGAAAAAGTATGCAATTCGAAACCAAGGGAACCGCTGGAAAGAAAGAAAGAAAGGATGAAGGTGAAAATTTGAAATGAAATGGGAAGTGAAATCAACTGAAATAAATAGGAAGGAACTGGAACTTACCAAGCAATTCAAAGAAGTGTCGACAAGCAGGAAAACAGCATTGATTGTATGCATATTTATAATCAACTGCCATGTAAAAAAGATTAAGCACACGGTTTAGAAGACAAACAGAAGTTGTCTAAGCAATAGAAAACACTCTTTAGTCTCGGTGAATGCGATCCAGATGGAAATCTAAAGAGAGAAAACTCGAAATTTTGAGAGATCATTCACAAAATCTTTCAGTAATATATATATATATATATTTTCATTTCTCCACACGATTCTGAAGTTTTCAGAAAATCTGCAATACAATTTGGGTACAATCTCATATGGGAATAATAGCGAAATTTGATGGGGATAGATTACTTACAAAATTCAGATCATAATCTTTGATTTCCAGAAAAGGTACTATTAATAACCAGAAGACACAGTCCGTGAGCATCACTGCGCCTGCATTCATCTATTTATAAGAAGAGTAAAGGTCAATATCTATTGTAAATCGTAAACCACAAGCTATTACCAAATATTATCCTTGAGCAGCAAAAAAGGTCAAAGAACTATGTGAGAAATATATACAATTCTTCAATTGCAACTACTGGTCTCAGGGATTCACCTGGAAAACTATTTGGAATATATAACCCCAAAATCCTGCAGTTTGGCGAACCCGACGTTGTTCAGTGGATTGCAAGTGTTTCCCCCCGAGTGATGCATTTGAATTCTCCACGCAGGTGCCTCGCTCAGCATCAAAAGTCGCATTATAAGTTTCATCACCACCCACTTTATTGTGATATTGGAAGCACCCATACATGGAAAGCAATGATCCAAGCTACAAGGGCAGGTATGCAAGTAAAGCAGCAAATGTCATAAGAATAGATATCGATTTAAACGAAAGGGTATGTTCTCTTATAATATTTTGGGGCAAAAAAGAAAAATCGCGTAGAAGGATCAAGGATGTGTACGTACCCCAAAATACAGGGTTATCAGTGTGAAAGTCCACCTGTCCAAAATCCAATTTCACTCATTAAACAATGATAAAATCATACATCATGTTGTGAATGAGATTGATGGGGGAATTCGTATTTATAACTAGTTCAAGCCATCTTCCTATTGCTAAACAAAAATGAAATAAAAGAGAAACTCAAGAAAGACAGTAAAACAAAAGACAGAAAGAATTTTCCTTCAAGTTTCTATTGGCAGAAGCAAACTTGTAACAAAAGCCAAAGCTGAAATTGGTTGTACATCAAAGCTGTTGTGGACATCCTTTACTAAGAAAATGTGGGTATCTCTCCTATGCGAAATACGGCCAATTTGATTTCAATTTCTGATATGGTAAACGAAAATCCCAATTAGAAGAAGGACCCTTAAGTAGCCAGAAATTTTATAAGAAAGATGCCTGATTATAGTAGATAAGGAACATCTTTTATAACCATACACATATTGCGATTTTCATCTCCTAACTCATGTATTCAAGTAAAGCAAAAATTGTAATGAATTATTAAGATAAATCGAAAAACAAGAACTACTTACTGGGTGTAGTAGTAAAATATGTCGCCGCCATCAACAGCAACATTTAGGATCAGAAGAACCAAAAGCACAAAGAAAGCAACGACTCGGAACGCCAGCAACCAAGCAGGATGTATTGTTTTTAGACATGGCTTCCACACTTCATCCTCATACAGTATCCCCGCCGGCTCTTTCCCACTCTCTCTACTTCCTTGTTTTGAATTTCGAGGTCCTTCGTGCTTTACAACAACTATGGAGCCAACAACTATCGATACTAACACGCAAATGGCACAGATCAAGAATCTCCAGTTGAGCCAGTAACTTGGGGTGGCTGTATCGACAGTCATGATTGGCTGCCAAGAATTCCTTGGTGATCCTGTTGAGAAATTCATTGCTGTCACTTTCTAGTATCTCTAATTGTTCCTCTCAGTCTATGATTCAATGCAATGGGTGTGTACTTCCAGATGGGAAAAATTGGGAAATTACTCTAAACTTTTTGTATAAATAGATGAACTGTGCAAAATCTGAGACAAATAAAATTTGTAGCACTTCTTGCCTGTGAATTTAGCGGAAAATAAATAAATGAACAAAAAATTGGAATGTGCCTTACTGTTTCTAATGTTATGGAACCGGGAAAAAAAAACCCAGAAGAAATTTTATGAAATCGTTTCTGCTATAGACTCTGAAATATCAGGAAACCCGAAAATCGGAGAATGAGAGACTCAAAAACAGGATGGAAAAACAAGAATGAAGCTTCGAATGCTAAAAGCAAGAGTCAAAAACCCTCTTATAAACCTCAGAAGAAGAAGAAAATTACAGAGTGTAGCCACCACACCAAAAAGTGCAATGGAAACCAATTTAGGAAGAGGAAGTCTCAATCACAAATGGGTTTTCTCATATATAAATCAGAAACTAAACGAACTCATTTAATATTGAAAGAGACTCAAGAACCAAAAAAAAAAAAGACCCACAAAAGGGATTTGAGCCCCCAGTAATGAATGAAACCAGTGGAGATTAGGTGTGTATTTGCAGAGAAAGTAATATACAGATATATATTATATTGCAATGGAAGATATATAAAAGGGCGGCAAGTTATTAATTGTAAGCGAAGGAAAGGAGGGATACTTACAGGGGAAAGCAAGGGAAGGGGGG